>VWPU01011173.1:0-114737 GCA_013398955.1 Callaeas wilsoni
CACAGGAGCCATCTTTGTGGCCTTCCTGCAAAACCAATACAATGTCCAACCTGAATCTCCCCCAGTGCAAGTGGAGGCCATTTCCTCTTGTCCTGTCACTAGTCCCTTGGGAGAGGAGACCAGCCCCCACCTTACTAAAACCTCCTTTCAGAGAGCTGTAGAGAGTGATAAGGTCTCTCCAGAGCCTCTTTATCTCCAGGCTACATAAACCCAGCTTCCTCAGCCGCTCCATATAGGACTTTACTCTCCAGACCCTTCACCAGTTCTGTCACCCATCTCTGGACCCACTCCAGCACCTCAATGTCCTTCTTGTAGTGAAGGCCCCAGAACTGGACACGGGATTTGAGGTGTGGCCTCACAACTGTTGAGTACAAAGGGACAATCACTTCCCTGGTCCTGATGGCCACACTATTTCTGACATAGGCCAGTATGCCACTGGCCTCCTTGGCCACCTGGGCCCACACTGGCTCGTGTTCAGCCACTGTCAGTCAGCACCTCCAGGTCGTTTTCCACCCGCAGGTTTCCAGCCACTCTGCCCCAGCCTTGTAGCGCTGCCTGGGGTGGTTGTGTATCCAGGCATTTCGCCTTGTTGAACCTCATACTGTTGGCCTTGGCCCACTGATCCAGCCTGTCCAGATTCCTCTGCACATCCTTCCTGCCCTCCAGCAGATCAACACTGGGTGTTATCCACACTTACTGACTCAGTCTCGTCACCCAGATATTAGACAGGACTGGCCTGAATACTGAGGCTTGGTGAACCCCATCACTGACCAGCCTTCAACTGGTTGTGGCATCATTCACCATGACTCTCTGGCCTGGCCATTCAGGCAGTTTTTCACCCAGCAAAGAGTGCACTTGTCCAAGCCATGGATTTCCAACTTTCCCAGAAGAATGCTGTGAGAGACAGCAACCAAGGCTTTACTGAAGGTTAGGTAGACACATCCATTGCCTTTCCCTCATCCACAACACGCGTCACATGCTCATATAAGTGGATCAGGTTGGTAAAGCAGAAACCGCCTTTCCTAATCCCGTGCTGGCTCGGCCTGGTCACCTGGTTGTCCTCTCCATTTGATTGTACTCAAGATGGGCTGCTTCACAACCTTCCCCAGGCCTGTATTTCTCTGGATCTTGCTTCCGACCCTTCCTGCAGATGGGTGTCACGTTTGCTAATCTCCAGTTGTCTGGGATCTCCCTGGTTAACCAGGACTGATGTTAATGCAGTGTGCTGATTCTGCCAGGTCCCTCAGACGCTTGGATGAATGTCATCTAGTCCCATAGACTTATGAATGTCAAAGTGGCTCAGCAGGTCACTAACTACTTTCCCATGAATTACAGGGCATCTATTTTGCTCCCTGTCTCTGTCTAGAAGCTCAGGGGGCTGGTTGCCCTGAGGAGAAACAGTCTGTCTGTTAAAGACTGAGACAAAGAAGGCATTATATACTTTGGCCTTTTCCTCATCCTTGGTGACAATATTCCTCCCTGCACCCAATAAATGATGGAGCTTTTCCTTGGATCTTTATTTATTGTTAACGTATTTATAAAAAAACCTTTTATTATCTTCCTTAGCAGTGTCCAGATTGAGTTCTAGCTAAGCTTTCACCTGGTTTTCTCTGTACATCCTCTAAAGACATCCTTGTATTCTTCCTGAGTTGCCTGCCCCTTCTCCCAAAGGTCATAAATTCTGTTTTTCCCCTGAATTGCAGCAAAAGCTCCCTGTTCAACCAGGCTGATCTTCTTCCTCACTGGCTCATCTTTCAGCGCAAAGGGATGACCTGCTCCTGCGCCTTTAAGATTTCCTTCCAAAAATATGTCCAGCCTTCCTGGACCCCTTTGTTATTAAGGACTGTTTCCCAAGGGACTCTCTAAACCACTGTCCTGAACAGCCCAAAGTCTGCTCTCAGGAAGTTCAGGGTAGATGTTTTGTAGATACCCCCTCCTTACTTCACCTAGGATTGAAAACTCTCTCATTTCTTGATCGCTGTACCCAAGATAGCCTCTGACCACCACATCCTCCACCAGCCCTTCTCTGTTTGTAAACAGCAGATGTAGCAGGACCTCATCCCTGTAGGCTCACTTACCAGCTGCAACAGCAATTTATCTTCCACACACTCCAGGGACCTCCTGGACTGCCTCCTCTTCACTGTGTTCAGTTTCCATCAGAAGATCCAGCAAGTTAAACTCTCCCATCACCCATATTCTTGAGCTGATAAGACGTTTTGCATAAATATTATTTTAGTTTATCATGTAAGAATATTTTGACAGGATGTTCCAGGCTCATATATTTTTTATAAATTGTAGCTCTTCTGGTAAAGCAGAAATGTGGGGTGAACAGCAGCAGTGAGTAGTTACAATTTCCCATCTTGCTACTACACAGCATACCAGGATTTATATCTAAATTCACCAATAGCTTTCATTTTCCTGCTTTTTACATTTTCCTTACGCTGTTATTGTTGGGGGGGTTTAATCATTAACTTCAAATTGACATCCTTGGGCCAACTCAGTTTTAATTTAAGAGTATGAAACAAAAATAGCTACATGAGACAAGAATTAAACAAATGAGAAATGAGCATATGGCAAAACCCAAGCTCTTTTAGCTGCTCTTTGAATGTAATATGATTTATAACAGTGAGGTTATGTGGTAGAGTTTAGAGTGCAAAGCTTACTAAATAATGAATACAGTGCTTCCATGTAATTTTGTTGGCAATAGCCCTGAGCAATTTTAATTAGCTTCACCTCCCGTTAACAGCAAGGACAGCTGTGGATGTGCAGCCTTCCTACAAGAGTTCTGCAAGTTGACTTATCTAGATTTAATTTTTTTGCTATCAAAACACATCTCCGCCAACACAAAGGAGCACAGAGAAGTGATGACAAGCAGCCAAACCCTAATATCCTAATCGGACAGAGCGGAGCACCCTGACCTGGCTATTCCCAGGCTCAGTCCACTGTCCTGGTACAAAATACATCATCAAGATGAGTTTTGGTGGGAGAGCCCTTCTGGATAGCCTTACTCACCGAGGGGGTGTTACTGCCTTAAGGGATGTGGAATTCATTGAGGCATGCCTGGGAAGAGCATGTGGGGATTTTGCAAGACTAACTAGAGGCTTTAAGGGAGGAACAGTGAGGGATCAAGGAGGTTTCAGGGAAATAAGCACAGCAAAACCCCCCAAGAAATAGGATAGAAGCAGCTGATTGTGTGCAAACAGGTAATTGCTCAGCACACTTCTCTGGCCATGCCCTGTGCCTGACTGCAATAGCCTGTCTGCAATAGCCTGTCCTGTCTCCTTATTAAACTCCTTTCCTGTTTCCCTGGGTGAGGGCCTCTCTGCACTGTGTGCATGGAGGCCCAACTACCAGTGATCAGGCCAGGACACCGTGAAGAACAGAACCTCTTTGTCTGGGATGCCAGCAACTGGAGAAACTGGCACACCTGCAGGCATGCATGAGTGTGTAGAGTGCTGCATAATCACCAGCAAAAATGGAGTGAGACTGGCCAGTGAGGAGGGGGAGAGTCCTGGCAGCCAGGTCTTGCAGCAGCCAGAAGTATGGGCAGGACAGCAGAGAGACCAGGAGGTCTGAGAGCTGGCTGTTGGAGGGATCAGGAACCCAAAACTAGCTGTTGGAGAGATTGTAGATCTGGAAGTCGCCTCAGACACATCTTTGCATGTTGTATGCCAAAGGCACTGGAGAGCAGAAGATCCAAGGACCATTTTCTGGGTAGTCTGTGGGTCTAAAGCCAGTGGCTGGAGAGATCCCTAGTGTGACTCTGTGTGTCTGAGCACCAGCACTGGATGGTCACAGATGCCACCTGTCCCATAACTTGGGGTGATCTTGGTTTGTCTGGTGATAGATGCATGAGCAGTTGCTTCTTTACACATTTTGCCAACAGTGGGAATTTTTGTCTGGATGTATTACCCAGGATATTTAGCCAGACAAACCAGATCTCATCTCTGCCAGGCCTGGAGTTAGTGCCATCCTGTTGTTCCCTTCTGTGCTTATCGCATGGCAAAGTCCTTCTGTGGCCTTAAAAGAGTTTGAGCCAGGGAACTGTGCTCTCTAAGTCCTTACAATTCCCTGTGTGCCTGCAAGACATACCTGCTCAGCCTGGCTGCTGGGGACATGGGGCTGCAGAAGCAGTCTCACCTCCATCTGGCTACCAGATTTGGCAGGAGCTGACAATTTCCTCCTTAGATTGCAGCTGAAGGGTGCAAACAGCCCCCCACATTATTTCCTCAAGGAAAGATTGACAGGACATCTTGCTGGTAACTCAAGGTGAGACAGCAACTGTCCTGTGACACTCTGACACTTGCCTGCCTTGGTGGAATCACTGACACATGTCTCTTGCTACTATCTGAAGCCTGGTGTTCACCTACAACTTTAGCCTCAGCTGCGGTTCCAAAAAGGCATGGCTTAAGGAATGGGTTTGGTACTCTTTGTCCTTAACCACTTAGCTGCTGCCACACGAAAAAATTTCATAATTTCTGTTCTTCTGCCCATTTACCTCCTCTGTCCCACTATCCAGCTTCCAGCTTGATTTGTTTTCCCTTCACTGCAGAAGCCTTGTGGCAAATCACCACAATGAGCTCAAGAAATTTTTGTAACACCCAGAGAGCGATGTGCCCCAGGAGCCCCTCGCCTCTTTGCTGCCTCTGCCTGCCATGCTGGTGGATGGAGAGCAGACTTCCTGCTCATTTGTGAGGCACAGATCCCTCTCTAATTCCTACCATCAGGGAAATTTGGAGAGACAGCTGTAAGCAGAAGAAACTCACCTCAGGACTAGAGATCTGCTGATTAGATGATGACTTTGGCTAGGTGTGCCCAAAGAGTTTTAACTCTGCCCTTCCTCAAAGGTCAAGTCCTTTCCAGTCTTAACACCAGATACAAAGAATTTTTCTAGTGAGTATAGATAACCCAGCAAGCAAACATAGCCCAAAAGGCAAGATGGACAATCTGTTCCTTGCCTGTCCCAATTCTCACTTACTTTAAAGGAGGAAAAAATGAATAAAGGTGTTTTCGTTATTTTTTTTAGTAAAATCTAAGGTGATGTCTGTATTATTACCAGAGATGTGCTACAAGGACCATAAATCTGACCTCACAGTTCTCATTACCTTCTGTTATCTAGTAGCAATTTTGAGGGATTTTTATTTCATCACTAAGGGAATAAGAAAATTGGACCTATTCTGTGTCACTGTACCAATTTACTACAAAAAGTTGATGTTCTTGGACAGCAGATGCTTGGAGCCTTGCCAAATGGGAGAAGAAAATTGAAATAGGTTTTCTGTTGTTATTACAAAGAGTACTGTGTATTTGTAGGTCTATAACATATCCTCACCTCTTTAACAGCCTGTCAGACAGCTGGAAGTTTTCTAAATTACACAAAAATACTAGTTTTAGGTTCTGTCACTACAGAAACTTAAAGCGGCCAACTCCAGAGAACAGAGCAGAAGTCTACACCAAAAGGATAAGCCAGATGGGAGGACTCTACATGATGGCAGACTCCTCAAAACAGTCTGACTGCTCAGAGAAAGCTGAATGAATTACTGAAAGTTTTTCCTCAGACATCCATTCATGTTTGATGTGGAATATGTGAGCCCTGAGGTTTTCTCCTGCTGTATTTTAAAAGAACTCTTACCGCAATGGATAAAAAACCAGCTACTGAAGGGTGCAATGGCTCCAGCTACTTTACTGAGGAGGAGAAACAGCCAGTGAAACTAATCAAGGAGAAAGAGCAAGTGGGAAAGGGACTTAGAGGTCAATTACTGTCTTGTATCTTTTGTTTTCCGAAACACTTTCCCCCCAACCCGACCCACCATCAAATCAAGAACTGCTAGCTAGCAGGAGATGCTCGGGTGATGTCTGTACAGCCAACACTTCCTTTCCACAATTACAGTGCTGCTGGAGCTCACATGCACGAGGCTGCTTTGGTAGCACTAGAGATTCTCAGAGAAATAGGACAGAGGATCTCCAGTGGATCCTCAGAGCTTTACAGGACAGATAGCCAGGCCTTACAGTTGCTAACGCTGATTTATTTGATCGTGTCTCTATCGTTATTTCACTGCTGCTTGCTTCACAAGCTGGTTGCTTGAGCCTTTAGAGAGGTAGCTTTCTGGAGGGAGCAGGCTAGCTTTTGCAGTATCACAGGGGTTGTTTTAATTTTGGGTACTTTTCAAACCTGAGGTAAGACTATTCCCCAGTAGACAGAATTAGCAACAATGACAGAGCACATACCCAGAGCAAGTTAATTACTCAGTACAGGGCAAAAACTAATAGCTGTGAAAAAAGCAGTTGGGGTGCTGACCAAAGTGTATTTAAGGGATTTCACTTTTAAAAACCACTTGGCCCTCAAAGTAGTCTGTAATCAGATATGCAAAACAGAGCTAACAAAAAAAATCACTGAGTTTCTGAAATCTTAAGGCAGGAGGTCTTCCTCTCAAGAAAGGGAGGATATGTTGTCTCTAGATAGCTCTCTAATTTAGGAAAATAAGTTCTCTCTATACAAAGATGTTGGCAGGCCTACCTAGCTCTTATCAACTCTGTTTAGGCTTCCTAGCAAGCCACCACATGGTGTCTTTAACTACAGAGTTAAAGAAAGCTTCTAGCTAAATGGCTTACTGACAAAGATATCTGCTTTTAAACTACACATAAAATAGGTATTTAAAAATTCATCCAAACATCTGGGCTCAGAGGTAAAATATATTAGAAGAAGAAAACAACCGCACATATCCTAATGTCAACCATTATCAACCATTTATGAACCCCATAAGTCTCACCCATCAGCATCTCCAGATCCACTCCACTCTTTTCACCCAGGAAATTTTGCACCAAAACCTTCAGATACACAAGTACATTCCCTGGAGGACGAGCACAGAAGCCATTTCCAAGGTTAAGATCTCTTCTGTTGAAAATTCCTGCGTCTCAGCTTCCTTCAGCTAAGCTGTGACATGTCAGCTTTAATGCTTCAGGCGATTGTAGCTGTCACCAAATAACTCAGGAGAAAGTCGGCCTTTAAGATATTTGAGAACTTTAACCATTTTCTGAGGTATTCAATTTATAATAACAAGAAGCAAACTACAGATCAATACATAACGCAGAACATGGGTTAATCATAATTTTACTGACAGGCTCATTCAAACAAGGAAAACCAGTGCACTTGGAGAAACAAGGTAAGCAATGACTTTTAGAAAGACTAAAGCTCTTCTATTGGGTACTGATTAGCAGAAATAGGGCTGGTCCCGTTCCAAGAGGTTCTCACTAAAATCTTACACTTTGAAATTTAGAAGTTAAAATGTACTTTCTGGGGGCTGAAGAAAAAGGTGGATGCAAGAAGTGGCATTATATAAACGAGTTTTAAACTATCAGAAAGATAGAATAGGGGAGACAACACATTGGTATGGAAAACCTGAATCAGTCCTAAAACCCAGAGCCATTGTTATCCTTTTCCCATTACTTCTTCACAAGCAAACAGTAGCCACACTCTCCTCTTCACAAAACAGCCCAAGTGGAAAGTGATCTCTGGAGGTCATCTACTCCAACCTGCCTGCTCAGGCACAGCCATTTAGAGCCACTCACCCAGGACCATGTCCAGATGGCTTCTGAATACCTCTAAGAAGAGAGATTCCACAACCTCCCTGAGTCCTTCTGTGTCTGTGTTTGATCACCCTTGTCCATAAAGAAGATCCTTTTGACATATAAATGGCATTTTCCCTATTTCACTTTGTGCCCATTGCCTCCCATCCTTCCACTAGAAACCAGTATCCTACTTCCAGAGATCACGTCGAGCCAAGGCCTCTGCTGTGCCAAGGATAGTTGTTTGAGTCCCTGCAAGGGACCATGTCCTGACTGACAGGTGCCCATGGCCACCAAGCAGCCTCTCTTGGCTGCCTGCATCAGTGCCTCTCCTACCACACTCTGCATTTTCACCTCCTAATTAGAAAGAATAAAAACAGTATAGAGCTGCCCCCCCGCATCTGCTTTCCTTTCCCCAGTCTCCTTCCCTGTCCTGCTACCTGGATTATTCCCGCTCAGTGCCTCTTTCCTCATACACCCAACACTTGCACCTCTGCACAATCTCTTCTCCTTTACTAGCTGCACCCTCACATCTGCCTCACCATCTCTTATCAACTGTTCAAGGCAACCAGAGGTGGAGGTATTCATGGCAACCTCACTCCCAGGCAACCCAGGTCCCCACAGGTCTTTAGGAAATTCAAGAGGATTATACCAAGCAGTCCAGCCTAACCCACCACTCTGATACATTTATGAGACAGGATCGGACATAAAGTCACACCAATATTTCTGTTTGTCATTTTTACTCCCTGTCCACTAATTTTCTTACTTTTATATTTCCTGTTAGGTTTCCCAGCACAAGTGTCAAATTCAGCAGCCTATATTTTCCTCTGTCTCCACTGGAAACCTTTTTTAAAAACTGGCGTCATGGTTGTAACAACCTTATAACATCAAACTGGTTTTAGAGGAGTTTGCAAACTGCTGTAGGCAGATCGGCTCTTGCATCCTTACATTCTCCTCTGGAAGACTTGGGTGAATGTCTTCCAGTCTTGGTGATCTGGTAATATTAATTTTGTCTATTTCTTCCATAATCTGTTCTGCAGTCACTTAAGACAGGGCAACTCAATGTGTGACTTCTTTATGATGTGCTAATCAAAGATGAGCACTGCAGTCAGGATCCTTTGCCCTGAAACATCCACCCTTTTTGAGATGGTGGGAAAGGAGTGCAAACACTTTGCTCTCTCACACACCCACTCTCTGCCTACTGAAAATGTATTTTTTAATGCCCACATTCAGAAGAAAGAAGTAGGAGTGCTGCAATTTTAGTATACTCATTTTGCTGAGAATTTATACAACCTACTTGCTTTCTGCTTCCCGCACCCCAAAGGCTCAGAGAGCCAAGGAAGATGCTTTCAGCGGCTCCTGGCAGATGCCCCCAGCGGCCAAGGCATGCAGGCATCCCTCCTGATTCCCCTGGTGCTGCACAGCCTGGACCAACCCTGACGTGGGCTGGTGGTACAGCGCCGCCAAGACTTCTTGTACCAAAAAGTAAAACTGAGCTGTTACATAAAATACACGGATTCCCCCTCCTATGCTGAAGAGGTTTTTGTTTAGCTCCGATCCCCGCCCTGGAGGATGGCACAGATGAGATGTAAATCCATTCTTGTTCCACCAGCAGAAGAGGTGGATCCTGCCAGCTCTCTGTTTCCGAGGACCAGCTCTTGCATGCATTTACACACTTGCACTTGGGGGTGGGCGGGGGTAGGGTGTCTGCCTCCCTCACGTCACTGTAGTTTACATCTCTCTCTTTCCTCAGAGGGCTGTTACAGATTAGAAAAGACTCAGCTCCACTTCACTGGCTTTGACAGGACAAAAAGCCTCCCTTTCTAAGCCTAATCATACAGGAATGCCCATGCAGACTTTTAAAACACATACAGTGTTTATAATATACTATAGTATAATCCCACTGTCTTTTATTGAAGAGGACTGATGTGGATTTCCATTGTTTCATTATGCAAAAAAAATATATAATAAAATATTCTGCCAAGCATACTGGCTGTGAAAATTAAATATTACAAGTGACCCAAATAAAATTTAACCACTATGTTTCTCATTCTCTCCCAGTGAAGGTACAGCCATCACTAGCTCTGATCCCTGACTATAGATTATGGAAGCAAAATTCCCCATGTACTTCAGTTCTTTCTATATTTTTAAATAAAAACAAAACTATTAATTTGGTGTAGAGTGATTCAGATACAGGATTCTAATCTGCATTTCTATAATCTTTGAGGAAAACACTTGTTCCTGCCTAAATGGTCATAGGTTTGTCACCTGGATGATAATCCTGATGCAATTTCACACTGATTACCATGGACTTTTACTGTGGCATAGCAGATCAGAGAAGTAGGCTCATAGGTGATTCTGTAGCTGTCTAGGTGATCTGTAAAACCATCTTACTTTCTTACTTCTTCATTTTTAATACTAACCAAAATTGTTACATATAACACAGCAAAACAGAATAAAGAAGTAAGAATATTAAAAATTATTTTAAGTGGTGTAAGCAGGTAGTGAAGACGGTGATGAGACCTGAGAGGAACCTGCTGATGGATTTTGTTGTCAGAGAGCAAGACAATTTCATTGCCAGGAAGCACTTCAGAGGAGGAGGGGGGAATTGCTAACAGCAGAGCAGCTCCACATAGCAGCCACACTTCCTCTCAACTGTGTGCTTGGGTAGCAGTGCAGGCAGTGAAGCACAGAGACATTACCTAAGAGCAGCTGATGGTTAAACTCAGTACATCCACAATAACCATGAGGGACCACTCTCAGGCAAAGGATTTAAATTACATAGAACAAAATTTCATCAGAAAACCCTTATTTTGAAAAGTAAGGGCTGTGGTTACTGTTCCTAGACCTGATCCCTCAACACACTTCTGCTACAGACAGGGAGTCTGTGCTCAGCTTCGTGCCAGCCTGCTGTGGTCAGATTTGGGTGTTTTAAACCCTCACCTTGAGGTGACTTCTGTCAGCTCTGACCCAGTTCCCCACCAGCCATTAACCTCTGCCTCCCCCAGACCTTTCCCCTTGCTCAGAGTGCTGGTGCACAGCCACTCCTGTTGCTCCTGTCTTGTCAGCAGCTGTCTCAGCAAGAGGCAGGTTTCTTTTGCTTTCCTCATTCTTCCCTCCCAGGTTGGGATCCAGGACAGCTTCTCCTCTCTCTAAACAAAAGGGAAAAAGCAAAGAAGACCTCTCCTGAGCACCCTGGAAATGCAGCTGATAATTTTCACCCTGCATGCCCAGGACTTCAGCTGTACCTCTAACATTATCTACTAGGACTTACAAGTGCACACACAGTGGATCTCTTTAAGTCAAAATATAAGTACTTGTTCCATCCTTCAAATGGAAACACTTCTATACTTTCCTACAAAGCATCAGCTGTTTCATAACTTCAGTGTTCAGCTCCTTTCCTCGACTAGTTAACAGTGTTTCCAGAAATGGTCATTCATAGAATCATGGAATCATTAAATTGGAAAAGACCTCTAAGATCATTGAGTCCAACCATTAACCCAGCACTGCCAAGCTCACCATTAAGCCATGTCCCCAGGTGCTACATCTACACCTCTTTTAAATACCTCCAGAGATGGTGACTCCACCACTTCCCTGAGCAGCCTGTTCCAGTGCATGACAACCCTCTGATGAAGAAATTCTTACTAATATCCACTCTAAACCTCCCCCAGTGCTATTTACACTTGTCCTGTTGCATTTTACTTGGGAGAAGAGACTGACACCCACCTTGCTTCATCTTCCGTCTGCTGGTTTTGAAGGACAGCTAGAACACACAGCAGCAGCAGCAGCAGCAGCAGCAGCAGCAGCAGTCAGGGTTTATCAATTTTTAAGCCAAAAATAGGACAATCTTCTAGCAGTAAGTTTTATTTGTCACTTAATTTTGCAGTTATATTGATTTTTTTTTTAAACAATTTGGGCCACTGTTTGCATAAAAGATGTTTTAGAAAAGTACACTGTATTGGTTTTCAAATTATTTGCCAATGTATGCCGTACAAATTTCTGAGGCTTTGCTGTCTGTCCCATATATTAGGAAGGGACTTTAGCAACTGTCCTAATTCCAGAACAAATAAGATAATGTGCCGGTTTGGACACAAATTCAGGAGAAAACAACCCAAAGAGGCGTCTCTCTCTCTCTCTCCTGCCTGCCAGGCAAGCAGGCCCCGGCAGCCCGTCCCCCATGGGCTTGGGAAATAATTTCTCAAATGAACGTGAAAAAAACCTGTTTATTTAACAGAGTCTCCCGCAGGCACAGGGCAGAAAAGGATATTGAAACTCCCTCCCCTGTCCCCTAAAGGAGGCTGGTGGATTTTAGAGTTCTTTCTGTAGGTAAAACCTGCAGTCCTACACTAGGCCGGGCTGGCCTGGCAGGGTCCGACGATTCCCCTTGGAGGGTCCCGCCGAGCAGGTCCCAGGATGGTAGCTGGTCTTGGATGAAAAGCAAGCCAAAAACAGTCCAAAAAGGAACAGAAGCTGCTGAGGGAGATCACAGTCCCTTCTCCACTGAAAGCCGAAGAAGCTGGAGAGCAAACTCTTCTCTTTGCCCTCCTAACTGGCAGAAAAATGTAAACGTTCTAACTGCAAGGTAAAGCTAGCTGCTTTGAAGAGTTCCCTCAACTTCTCTCTCCCCATTTTCAATTTAAAGGTGCACTAGAGATCAAGTAGGCAATGGGGAATACAGTATTGTCATAGAATCACTCCAAGACAGTACTAAGATGTATTCCTTCTGTCCACTCATGCCATGCTCAAAATCACTGAATTGTCCTGGTGTATTGCTGCAAATTTTTTTCACAATCTCATTTCACAGATTGCACTGGATTTCTTAGATGCACAAGGGACTTTCCAGCCAATGCTCGGGCATGGAAAATCATTCAGCAACAACACCCCACTCATCCTGTGCTCCTAATGAACACAGAGATTTTACCTGTCCTCTGGAAGCTTTACCCAGTGGATAAAAAAAACTTCTCTTTCAAATCTTGCTGCAACCCCAAGAGCGTCCATAGAAAAGCAACACCTCCACTGCCACTCAGTGCAGAAATGCAAGATAATTACAGCTGGATTTCCACAGCAGGTGCTCTCAGTCCACAGACCTTGCCATCTCCCAGGGAGCAGACACAACTCCATGAGAGAGATAGGCCGTGTGTGGACAGCTCTGTGAAAAACTGGGCCCAGGGAACATGTTTCAGCCACACATCAGGTTTTGTTGCTTCTACATCTGCTCTCTTTCCTGTGTGGTCTGTCTTTCCCCAGAGCCAGGGATGCTCAGACCTGTGCCTGGCTGCAGTTCTCCAAGGCAGGTGTGCAGGCAGACACTGCTGGCCAGGCACGGCCAGGCTGCCACGTGCCCGAGCCACAGCTCCCTTAGGCGTGTCCTGCATCGCAGCCCGATCCTGCTCCCGACCACCCTGTGCCGCATTTAAATGTCTGCCGCGCTCCACGTGCCACTCATGCACTGGGCACACACACCTGGCCCTTTCCGGAGTTATCCCACAAGGATCCTTGTCAGAAAATGATGGTGGGTATGTCACTGCCAGCCTGGGCCAGGTCCCTTGGTTTTCATACATCTGCTGCCATTAGCATTGTTCTGCCCATGACAAAAACCTGACATTGTCCCCTGTAGTTCTATGATCAGTTTAGATTTTCATTACTAATGAAACCAAGCCGGGCCTGAAAATACACTTTTTCACATGTCTGGGAATTGAATGGAGACTAGGTGCTTCATCAGCAAGAAAGCTGTTTTACTCTTTCAGGTGCTTGTTCCTTAGCCTAATTGCTAAGGTCTCGTTTGTACTTTAATTATTGTTACTTAGCTTGTTCAGACAGCTTTAACTTGCTTTTTTGTTTTTAACTTTTAACTCTGCAGGTTGGAGGTGTCCTTTGTGAATACAATCCAGTCTGTTTGTAAGAGAAGCAGTAAGGAAAAGTCATAATGTTTCAATAAAGCATCTTGTAGTCATTCAGAAAATAAATTTTAAAAGTGTTTTCAGTTAGTCCCTTTAGTGAAGCGGAAATCTGATGGAAGAACAGGGAAATTGTCTGAGAGAAACTGCGGAACAGAAGTTTAGTGGCATGCCAAAAATTTCTGATGGAAAAAAAAGACATAGCAAAGTTGTGATCAGTATTCAATGCAGCTTACTGGAGGTCTGCATGTGTTACCCTCTGCATGTCCTTTCCTCTTTAATTATCTTGCCAGCTTCAGTGGCTCTCAAACTCAGGGTCACCAAAGCTACTTGCTGGTAATCTGATTGCCAACAACAACTAAAGACTCAGAATTGCCTGTTTTGATTATTGTTTCATTTTCATTCAATTCACAGTCAGTCCATGATGAAAAGGGCTTCTTAATGTCTGTCTCATGGTCTGGAAACTCTCACCAGTGAGTGAAAATAGCTGCCCCTCAGAAGGGAGTACAAGTCCAGAGCTAATGGTCACTCAAGGCCACCCAAATGCCAGCAGTAGCAGTTTCCTCCTAAAAGAGCCTGTCCCAGATGTGCACTTATTCCCCCATCTCCATCACCCTTAGGTGATACTTCTGGTATCAGTTCTTCTGGTGAAGTCAAGTGAAAAATACTTGCTGTGCAAAGATCAAAGTAAAGCAACAATTAAAACTGGGTGAGGGCGTTGCTGAAGTTTAAAGGAGAAATGCTGGAAGACATTCTCAGAGAGAAATGTGGAGATGATGGCCATGTCATTTTGCAACACCAGAGCTCTTTCTGATGTGTGATTTCACACGGCCTTAACTGGCAGAAAATTTTCGGAAGACCTTTTCAAAACAAAGTTTCAGAAATACTCTGAACTTCTTTAGGCACAGCTCAATCAGGCCTGAGTGGGGGGATGAGAAGGGGAAAATTAAAAAATATAATGGAACAGAGGCCAATACCCTTCACTTTGCTTTCTAGCTTTTCACTAGCCACCTGTGAGGTAAGAGCAACTCTAAGACTGCTGCTATTGCAAGCAGCCAGTTTCCCCTGGGCCCTCTAGATCTGGGTGAGACAACAGCAAGGAAGCTGCAGGAGCCTGTGAACACAACTAACACTGAATTGGCAGCTCAGTGCAGGAGACGGAGCTGTCAGGGATTTAATTTTTCTTCCTCAGACAGGCACTTCTTTGCTGCAGCCACCATAGAAGTCCATGGAAGGACTGTAAGGGAGGAGGGCATGTGAGAAAAGGTTTTGATAACTGGCCAGTACCTAATGCTTCTCTTGACATATTCAGGGAAAGAAAATGGTGTATTCCTTCAACCGCCTCTTCTCTTTTGCTTCTTGAAACTCAGTCTCAGTGGTTTTCCTGTGTGAGAAACCCTAGCTAACTAGGAATACCTTTAGGATATTTAAGGTCTTATCCCTGTGACATCAACACAAGGACATTGATAATTCCAAGGTACTAGGGAGAATGAGGTGGTGGTATTACTGTGTAGAAATAGTAATGATCACATTCACAAGAACTGGGGAGGGTCAGAGAGATGTGCCTTTTCATGAAAAACTGTAATATCAAGAAATATCTGTAACACAACTCCAAAGAGTCTCTCAGAGTGGCTTTTAAATAATTGAAGAGGGAGTTTAGGTGCTGCTGAATGATTACCTCTGGGCTTTCAGGCCAAGTTTTCTGAAGTTTACTATAGACTCCAAAGAGGGAGTGCATTCTAGCTTGAAAACAGATCTGAGTGAGCATCGAGCTGCCCTGGGATCAAAGTTTGTTAATATTTTAATGTTTCTAACGTGACGCAGAGTACATGAGAAGTATAAGCCTTGGGGACCATACTGCTTAATTTATGTAGTGAGTCACTACCAAAAAGCAAGGCTGTAGTTCTGCCTTCCTGATGGCACATTCAATTCTGGCTATTCTCAATAGTCCAATACGGAGGATTAAAACAACCGCTTCTTCCCCTTCTACATTTTTAAGAAAGACAATAGAAAATTAAACCGGTTCAGGACAATAATAGGCAATCAGGAAAAGATGTTGGAGCTGACTGTCATTAGCTATACCGCTTTTCAGTCTAGTATAGTGATAAATCAGATCAGCATTTGGCAAACAAAACAGTCATGCTGGTGCTGGAATAATTGCATGCATTGTCAGAAATGCAAGTAAAGGCCTTCAAATGTTCTGCCTGCTTAACATCATCTCTGCTTTATCTAAAATAGTCATCTACAGAGCAAATATGATCTAGGGAAAGGCAGCACTTTGAGGCACAAATGGGTAGCAGTAATCACAAAAAGCTGAGCAGAGCACTGGTGACAGGCCACACCATGGGACGTGTAGTAGCAGGCTGGCTGCCCAACAGCAGGACACACAGTGGGGTCAGGGAGATGACAGACCACTCTGGGCTCTTCTTTGCCCCTAACAATCCCAATACAACCGGGCAAAGCACTGGTTCTCCAGCTTCATGAGCAGAGGGCTTAGGACAAGAAGCTCCCCAGTAAAAGGGTGATGTAGCAGAGATGTCTTCTCTGTATAGAAAAAAAATTGCCAGCCTTAGCCTGCAAGCATTAGGTGGTGAGCAGACTGAAAGAGAGTCCCAATCTCCAGATAATTTTGAATGCTGAAAACCACCATGTTAACAACGTGTTTTGGCTTTCCTGCTGTCCCTGCTGCCTGTTGTAATTTTGTTTTGCTCAGAGCAGGATGCCAAGGTGAAACCCAGGACAAGTCATTTGTGGCCACTCGAACAGTAAGGCAGTTGATGAGAAGGGCTGTACTTGTGCTCCTGACAACAAACTTCCTGCAAGTCACGTGTGTCTTGGAAGGTGTCCCCCACCCAAGGAAGTCCACATGGACCACAGTACATTAAAACTGCTACTGCTTTCTCCCTCCCAGTACACAATACTGGGCATTAAGGGAAGATCATCTGTGCAGTGGGCTTTTGAACTCAGTTCCAGTTTCTGGCCTCCCAAAGCAATGACTTATCTCGTCCTGTCACAGCTGCTGCCCTGCAGTGGAACTGCTGGGTTTCCATGGCTAGGGTGGGAGCTTGCAGTTTTTTTAAGTGACTTGATTGCAAGCAAAGGCTGTGAGTTTGGCTTGATCACCAGTACCTGAACCATCTCAATTTTACAGCTTCTGCTGGCAAGATTTATACTGAATTCAGCTATTTTAGGTGAGCTTTAATCCTCAAAGTAAAAAAAGGGAAAGTAGGTTGATGTTCTCCTCTGATAAAGCAACAGACCTCAATATATCAGGCAGCCTTTTTACCTGACAAACAAAGAAGCAAAAATTCCATACATGCAGTTCCATGTGTACTGGTGAGTGGTTTTTACCTCATTATGGAAGGCTGTATACACTGATACAAGGTTTTACCCTAGTTTGAAAAGACAGAAGAATCTGATTGTTTTGCTACAGCTTTGTTCATCCCATCACAACATGATTCCCCAGAAGGTTTCACTAAGAATGATGCACTGTTCTGTTTGTGTCATGAAAAAATGGTGCATCTCAGAGATGCTGCAACACGACGTTGCCTTGGTGTTTGTAAAAGGCTCCACAGCAGCCAGACAGGCCAAGGGCTTTAGGAGGCAGAATGACACTGTAGGGGCCAGCTAATCCTGTGGCAACCTGGAGAGCACTGTTGCCTGAAGCTCTTAAAGAAGCACTAATAATCGATCTGGGCCTGCAGTGGGTTTCCCAAAATAGCCTGGTACTGACTATCCTACTGGAAAAGAGAACAGCACAGCCAAAAGCCTGCAAGCATCTGGCACCAACATGCCTCCACATGTCGTGAATGCCTGCTAGCAAAGCTTCATATGGCCATTATCCTATGAAATGTTCATTTGCATATCTGTGCCACTTGGGAAGTGAATATTGTTTATATTAGCCAAGAGCTGATGACAAAAAAGGGAACGTCTGCCTGGGACATGGTGTGCTTTCAGAAGCCGAGGTGAATTGGTCGTCTGCCGACAGACTGCCATGAGACATGGCAAACAGCTTCATGATTTGAACATGGAATGGCATCACAGCCAAAGTCATAGCTGGCCAGTTTCAGATGTCAACAAAATATTGTACATGCCTAAAACGAGGTTTCCACCTGGCTGCAGCACAAGGTGGGAAGATGTCTGGAAGAAAAAGACTGCAAAGAAGAACAACCCCAAGCCACTGCAGCCCAGCTGTAGGAAGACTGGGCTTGTCACCATTGCCAGCTGAGGAGATGGTGCAGAATATGAATCTCAGATCTAAAAGTACATTGACTTCTACATTGACCTCAGAGCCAACTGCACCTTTCAAGAGCTACTCCTATCACAGGGTAAACTACGTCCCAGTGACTCAGAGAGCACATATGGCACCTTTAGAAGGAAACAGGGATACGACAGCTTCTTCAAAAGCATATGTTCACCTTTCTCCCACGCCTACGCAGAAGCACAAGGTGCAGAACATGCTCCACGCACGCATCCTCGTCATCACCACAGCAGAGTACAGCCTGCTCCCAGGACGGGCAGAGGTGTTGCAAACATTGAGACCTTAGGCAAATCTCAAAATTCTGCAATGTCTTCATCTGTTGTGGTTTCTGCCCATGCTGAAGCTGTGCTCGGGCTGAAATCAAGTATTTTTTCCTGCTTTGGGCTGGCTCTTTGGCTGGGTCTGGGGCACCAGTTCTCACCCTCAATCAAACAGCCTCTGGGGAAGAAGAGGAAAAGGACAGTTCTGAGCAACATTTTTCTAACATTTGTTTCCTCTTAGAGGGATATCAAACCCAAATTTTCATTTGCTTCCTTAAGATATATGGAGAAAAGTGGGTGCTACTTTTTTCACACAACTTCTCTTATTGGTTAAGATACCACATTTTGGTGTCTTACAGATGACCAGTCAACCTCACCATCACCATAACAGAACAAGACTCCAAGACCAACAGCACAACCGCGCAAGCCCTTTTAGCTTTTGGAGAACCTCTTTTAGCCACATTATAGTGAGTGAGTTGTGGAGGAGTAAGGAGATGTTTCCAGCTTGTTTTGCGTTTTTAAAGATCTTCCTGGATAACCTGGTTAACCACAAGTCACTGCACTGCTCAGTAACTCAACAGGGTACAATAATCCCTTCTACATTATGCAAAAGGACAAGCTGAACAGCAGCTGTACATTCCTCTAGACTTTAAAAAAATCAATTATTTGTTTGTTTTTAAATCTGTAAAATCCTATGGAGACTTTTGCCTCTCTGCTCATTTTGTGGGCAAGTACAGCTGGAAAGGGTTTCTGGCATCTGCCACGTCTGTGGGGAGGCTTTCCACACAGTGTGAAAGCCCCTCTCCTGACGTGGCCGGAAAGGCTCTCACCAAATCACAGGAGTCACTTGCCAGCCTCCTCTATTTTTACTGAGTCGATAAAGGAAATTCTCACCGCCGTGATTGACTGATTCTTTGATGGAGCTGCAAAGATGCAGGGGGCATAATATCAGCTGCTGCACAGACGTCCCAAACATATGCTGCCGGTACCTTCAGTCTCGAGTTGCAGCTACCCTGTTATTTTAGTATTGGATTTATCCTTTAGCAGCAAGTGCTAATCGTTCCACACCGCGCTGCGATGCTGAGGCCTCTGCAACTTGTCACTGCAGACCAGAAGGATATTAGAAAAATCAATTTATGACTTAAATAAGGAAAGAACAAACCAGTCCGAAGACAAGATACTACACTGTGTCACAAATATACAAAAGACAGCATCATGAGCCTTAAATGCTTCAAATAAAAAAGTTTTGACTTGTATCAAAACAAAACAAAAAAAGAAAGAAAATTATTTCCCAGTACTTTAAATAAAACAGTCTGGTTTTTTAGGGGCTCCCAGACAAACATAAATAAATAAAAAGATGCAAAACCAGTAATAAATACCTCTTTATTGGTTGAAATATTGTAGCGCTGGGGAAGAGGCAATAAGTTCAATGAAAGGAAGAGTACAGCTGCCATAAAAAGGGACATTATTTACAGTAGGACCCTTCACATTGGAAAAGAAATCCATGAGTAGGGAATATGCTAAATGTCTATAAAATCAGCAATAACAAGGAGACAGTGAAAAACAACTAATCCTTTTCTTTTCTAATATAATAACAAGGAGGCATTAAATGTTCCAAACAAACAAGAGACACATCTTCTTATTGGCACAGACTTACCCTGAGGATTACCCACTAATCACAGGGGAAATTATGTGTTTGCATGGATTCAAAAAGCAATTAGACAAACCCATGGAAGGAAAAGGAAATTCATCAATAGCTAATAGGCACTAGGGCTCTTCCTCCGACTGAAGATGTCCCTGAAACATAAGCCACTGGTATCTGGGAGAGTTTCGTCATATGATCCACTGTGGTCATCCATCACTAAAAATCATAGAATCATAGAATGGTTTGGGTTGGACGGGACCTTAAAGTTCCTCACTCCTCAAAGCCCCACCTAACCTGGCCTTGAACACTTCCAGGAGAGGGTCATGCACAATCTCTCTGGGCAACCTCTTCCTGTGCCTCTCCAGCCTCACAGAATTTATTCCTAATATTTCATCTAAATCTACCCTGTAATCTGAATCACAGCTGCCATCAGGAGGTGCATGAGACTTCGTTAGCTTAAACCCCTCCCAGGGCATCCACATGGTTACACAGCCTTTCAGAATACAAAACACAGACAACAAAACAGACAACAAAACAAACTTCTTAAATTAAGTCACATTTTACACTTCAACAAGGTAAAGCAAGAAAATTAATATTTTTTTATATCCTCTTCAGATTGATATGTTAGGGTGAGGGATAATGTCTATAGCAGGCAGTAAGACCCTGTGTGACTAGGAGGTCCCCATTATTTTCTGAAGTTTACAGTTTCCCAACTGCAGCACAAAAACAGAAGAATGCTTTCAAAAGCACTGTTTCATGAGAAATACTTGTCCCTGAAATACTGCACTTAACTCAGAGGAGATCAAATACCTGTGTTCGAATATATTTGTAATTTATTTTGATTTTTTGGGTATACATGGCAGGTGCTGCAAATTCACACTCATCCTTTTTCTTATATTGCCACCTGGTGGTCCTGGGCATGTGGAAGCCGTCAACTCACTGATTTTTCAGTGAAACGACCACAGTTCAAGCACTTAAAATAGCATCCATTTCTTTTCCTCTGAGATAGATGGTAAGCAATTTTTTAAATCTAGGATTTTAGGAGTGAAGGGCTGTTTGGGTTTACAACCAGTATAACAGCTCCTGTGTCATCTCTCAATTACCTAAATAGATGGCTGCAATGGCCACCCCAAGTCCCAGGGAAACACTTAAGATGGATTGCAGTGCTGCCGTGGGCTCTGGACACCTGCTTGGGCTGGGTGCCTTGCTCTCTGGGGGCAGGCACCCTACACTCAAATGGAGGCAGGAGATGGACGGATCTTCTAGCTAGAGCCAAACCATCTTTCCTCTGCCCTTTCCAGCTCACCAGTGGTGGGAGCATGGTGTAAGAACATTTAACTAGTATGACAGGAGCTCTTTTGCTCCCAGAAGCAGTGTGCCATGTGGCCAGAGCAATGCCTGAGTTCCCATCTGGTGGGGATGTTGGAATACACTGCACAGTGAGTATGGGGAAGGTCCCAGCTCTACAGACACACATTAAAATCTGCAGCTCTGTTTTGGGATTGCATCGCCACCACACACAGTCAAGGGCATGCAAAGGAATCATGTAGGAAAGTGATATGATAAGGTTAAAGGGAGAATTATGGACTTGGACTTCATAAGGAAGGAAACTGTACAATAGACTTCAGACGCACGGTCTACTGTAGAGACCACGGGCACGTGCCCAGTCTGGGGTTTCCCAACACAGGAAAGATGATGTTAAACTGGAGTAAGTGCAGCAGCGGGCCACTAAGGTAGAGGCAGCTGGATCAGTTGCACTCTGGGGGAAGGAGGAGGGATGGGCCGGGTCCAGCCTAGGGAAGAGAAGGCTTTGCAGGCACCAGGTAGCAGCCTTCTGATACTAAGGAGACTGTGAAGATGATGGAGCCCAGCTCTTCACAATGGTTAGCTGAAGGAAGGTAAGAGAGGGCATAACCAAAACAAGAGAGGTTCAGAACTGAGAGAAGAAGTTTTCACCATGAAGACAGTCAGCAAACAGGTTGCTCAGAGTGACTGTGCAGTCTCCATCCTCTGAGATTTTCAAGACCAGACTGGCAGAAGTTCTGAGCAGGCTGGTGTGATTTCACAGTTGACCCTGCCTGGAGCAGGATGGAAGAGAGACTTCCTGAGCTTCTTTCCATTTTTAACAATCACATGATCCTACTGCTCTGTGAAACATAATCTGGTTTTATTTCAGCTTTGAGCTAGCAATTTTCAGTGCTACTGATCTATGGAAATGCACTTTTGAGCAATTAACAGGAATTGCAGAATTTCACATCAGAGACATAACTCCTGTTTTGAGCTATGACAATACCTTTTACATGATAAAACACACCAAATTTCTTTTTGATGGGTAAAAAAACGTTGAAGCCGGCATTTGTCTAGTAGTAGCTAAGCAAAACCAACATTTATACCTTTTTATTAGCCTTAACAGACTACATTCCATGCACCTGTAACTATAGGGGTCGTCTGCCAGCCTGAACCGATGCTCACCAGCTGTAAAGGGACTCCCACTCCAACTAGTCCCAATGGACTTAGTAACCTGGAGCTGTTACTGAAGGCACAGCAATGTCTGTGATATAAAGAGACTGTGCGCACACACCAAAGAAGCAGAAGTTTGACCAGAACACCCATGGGAGGCTTCTATATTGCACTTTTAGCACCTGTGGAGGTCAGACAGACCCAGTGTGAAGACCTACACAGAGCAACCTACAGGCATCTCAGGAGCTGCCCTGCACTGCAGCTGTTTCAACCTCCCTGGCTGAAAACTTCTTCTGCAGAAGAGAGAATCACGTATCGCAGCTCAGCGCACTCTGTGGATAGTGGTGAAAACTTGTAGCATCCACAGAATAGAATATAGGACTGCCTGCCATGTTAAAGGAAAAAACTTAGACAGCAGAAAGCACCTACAGTCTAAAAAGTGTGTCTGTGGAGTACCGATATTGTCTCAGAGAAGCACATCTTTATATGATAACTCGCAGGAAGGAGACTCTCCAAGATTATGAAACAGAGAGACAAACATAACGATTGCTTTATCTTGAAAAGCACTTGGAAAGCTTCCCTTGGGGAGACTGCAGTCAATTCATTTTTTGTGGAGGTGAAAAGTTCCCCCCACTGGCAGGTAGACAGCTTATGCTTTAGCAAGAGAGGAGGGCATGCTGCTCACACGTATGCCAGTAATTCCTTGTCAGGGAGAAAGGAGGTAATGAGGCTGGACAGGCTGTGTAAATACCAACAGCCCAAAACCTAGCAAAGGAAGAATCAGAGACACAGAAGGCAGAACGGAAAATACCAAGAGGATGTTATATTCGATACATATGAATTCTCCTAGGATCATGTATTAGAAAGCATAGGATTATCTTACAGGAACAATAGGAAGAGAAGGCTGTTGAGAAAATAAGGATTGGTTAGAGGAGTATTTAGGGGCCTGCAGGAATGAAGAAGGGACCAAGAAGGTTCATCTCAGAAGAAGAGGGAGCGAGTAAAGAGAGAAAAGCACTTAGAAAAAAAAAAATGAGGCAAGACAAGATTGGTGTTAGCACAAGCTTTTGAGGCAAGGGGAACAGCTCCTCTGCAGTAAAAAAATCTGTTTGCTGCATCCCTTGTTATTTCAGCTGGAATCTGCTGGAGTCTATATAAGGGTGACAGCACGTAATACAGCGATTACCTCGGGCACAGCACCTCCCCTCATCTGTGCAGCCATAATGTTGGCCGGGTCCTGCAAACACCAATTACGTGGAGCCGCTCTCCTCGAGGACTTCAAGTCTAGGGCACGTCTGGTTGGTAGAGCTACCCCAGGGTACTGGAGCTAGCCCTGTTATTACAGTACAGCATTGGGATTTGCCACATGGTCTACCCTAAATTCCCTCCAGAAAGAGAGAGATTATTTCTAGTTTTATTATTGCATTACAGCATAGGATGAGTTGCTGCAGAAAACGACATTGTTTGGGTATGCATTGAACACAAACTGCTCAAATACAGTCACTAGAGCTGGTCACACAAGGTGGCAGCAAGACCTGTGCTTGAGCAAGAGTACCAGGGGCTGGCAACGGGAGCCCACAGCCACCCTGGCTCCCTACAGCAAACGCAGAAGCAGGATAAGAGGAATGTGGTGGTTGGTATGGGAAAAAAAGGCAGCTCCTGGCTGGGGGAGAAGAGTGTCTGAAGGGATATCCCACAACTGTTTGAGGGTGCCAGTACACCGGGCAAAAATGGGAACGGTTGGAGGGTCAAGGGCTGGGCAAGTCACAGGATAAACACACTGCCCTGCTGCCTCAAAACTAGCGCTGCAGAGCCTGATAAGGACTGCTGGTAAAAGAGCCGTAGTGGGGCAGTGCTGAACTGTGCTCAACAACTCCCACTGCACAAAAGGCAAATGCTGATTTTTGTCCTGTCAGTGATTTTGTCTCATCTTTTGTACAGCTCCAGATGCTCCTTAAAACACAGCAAGTAATATTTTTGCTTCCCATTTCAGTTATTTTAAAGTTTCCTTATTTGTAACAGCCACTTCTTTAAAGTGAGATTTGAGTCTAAATGAGGACACAGCTGCTTCCTCCTCTTCCCTCATCTCTGCATTAGCTGCAGTTGGCAGTGAGCCTTGGAGCATTCTCATTTCTTAACGTTAAATATTTTGGAAAACAGAGATTAGTCAGAGTTACCAAAGCGACGTTTTCAACAGCTCAGAGTTCAATAATTGACTTCCTTGAAATTTTCAACCACTTCTAGTTACTTCTCAAGTCCCAGCCCACAAGGCAGACAACAGCAGGATAACATACTTTTCAAAGCTTAGCATGATGCATAACCTGCTCCTTCTTTGCCATTTCATAACTGAAGAAATTAACACAATCGATAGCTTGGCAGCAGTGTTTAGCGAGCCTGCCACGTGGAGCCCAGGCAGGAGTTCCTCAGGCTGAATGTCAGCATCCCACATCGTCCCAGTTTACACCAACAGCTCGTTTTGTGCTCCTGATCCACCGGCCACCAAGGCATCCTCACCTCTAATGTCAGTGTTAGCATGGCTTTTTGGTCCAACACAGACTTGAGGATGCCTACACCTACATCCTGGACTGAAACAATCTCAATAACCATTTGATTTTGGTTAGAAACAGCAAGACCCATGCCATTTCTTGCTTGCTTTTTCACACATACCTCTACTGTAAGACAAAACAATCCTCCTCTAGGTCTGATTACATAAAACAGTTTGTTCACATCTTTGACCACGAAGTCTCTTCAAAACAAGCACAAATCCAGTAAATACTGATAATATGCATCCAGTATCTTCACGGGATGGCTTCACCTCAAATGTATCAAAAGGTACCAGAATATTCTTTACCAAACTTCAATTTGTCCCATCAATTTTCTCAACTCCATTTTCAGTGGCACTGTACAACAGATAGAATTTCAGAGCACCACGCACATTGACAGCAGCTCATTTCTTAGTATTTTTTATATGCTGATTTACATTTTGAAAAGACATGAGTGGATTTATGAGAAGATAAAGGTGTATATACAAGTCACACCTACTAAATGCATAGCAAAGAATATGTAAGCAAAGACAGTATCGTATCATAAAATATTAATCATGTGTCAAGGTGTCTAACCTCTAACTTAACTGAAATTAAAAGTGTCTATTATAAACATTTAGACTTGGGAGACCAACAGACTAATCTGGTGCATTTAAAGTTGGAGCAATGAGGTGTATTCTTTAATGTAATTGAGTCACACAGTCTCAGGGGTAATGGAGTGGATTACTAAATCATCTAGTAGCTGATGGTTGTTTAACGACAGCATTTCACAAAATAAAAGAGAGGGACAACTAATACGATGTTTCATTGCTGCCTATACCCAGAAGTGGCCACATAAGATGTACTACTATTGGAAAGAATTGTACAGTATTATCATCAAATTATAAGATACAAGATTACAACTGTGACACAGAATAAAGTTCCACTTTTGGCAGCCTTTTGAAACCTCATGAGTGATAAGTTATGCCTTTCTCTTGCCAGGATAGAGTTGCTTAAAAATTCCCAGACAAGTGAAATACAATACTCAAATGCTTGAATGCTAAAGCACATGTGTAAGGAGAGCACTGGGTACCACAAGTAAAATGTAGCAAATCATCTTTATTAATAAGTAATTTTTTTTATTCCCCTGTCCCCATTTTAAAGAATGATTTTTTTTATTTTTTTTAATGGCTGAAAAACAGAACTGAAAATTACGAGCTAAAATACAAAACCTTTCAAGGCATAAACACAAAACCTTTCAAGGCATAAACCATAATTACTCTGAAAAGAGTATAGCCCACTCTGAAAGAGCTGCGCTCTTAATCTAAATATCCAACACAGTAAAAAGTTAAACACAATTCCAGTTACCTCTGCACTGTCAGTTACAGGTAGCAAGCAGTTCTGGAATAACAATCATTTCATTCTCAAAGTTTAACTGATCTCTATATTAGACTTTGGAATCAGATACAGACCTGCTGATGTAAAGTCTTTCTGAACTACTCTCAGTCTATTAGCATTCTACTTAAATTACACTATAGGACAACTAAGTTCACTTGTTTTCACCAGAGCAAAGAAGGAGCCCTCAAAAGTCAGGAAGAGCCCAAAGGCCATGTAAGAAATGGTTGCCTTCTATTAGCTCCTGCCTAGTGATATCCATTAGCTTTTCCAGTCCAAACTGTAGAGGATAGCCCTCCAATAGTTTAAGAGGTGGCTCTTCTATCACACTGCTCACAGAGGGCTCTCATAAGGGAGATACTGGAAGATTTAAGTCGTCTGTGAGTTCAGCTTTAAGCCCCACCTGACTGAGAAGCACGAGTTCAGCCCTGCACAGCAGAATAAAGGAATAAAATTAAAGCAGCAGGTCTGTCCAAGCATGTGAACATAAACTACTCCTTCAGGTCAGGTAGCCTCAGACTTGGACTAGGGCTGTAATACATATTCAAAGGCAATCAGAGAAAGCTTCATGTTTAACCCTGATTTCTGGCTGCACATGCCTAAACACACACTGGCAGCACTGGCAGGCCAACCGACAGTTAAGTTTAATAGCAAGAGGAGTTAAAAAAAAATTCAGTACTCCAGGTGGAATCTCAAGCACAGAAGAACCCAAGTATCAGCAGCTTCCCACCTACCCTTCGAGTCATAGTGAACAAAGCTCTCTCATTATCCTCCCATGCCCTACCCCACGTCCCGTTCCTTAGTTCCAGGATATTCACCAAACAAAACATATACTTCATATTCCCAGAACTGCAGGATTAGAAAAATATTTGACATTTCAGGCTTCCACCAAAGTTGTTTTAATAAATTACATGTCAGATATTTCACTTTCCACAGTAGAAAACAGAAAATTCAATCATCAAAGTGGCTGAAAGTTGAAATAAAATATTGTGAATCTGTTTGGCACAAACAGGCCTGCTGTCTTTGCTAAAGAGCAGATCTGTTGACATTGAAAATTTTAACACAGTGATCGGCTCCACAACTTGCAAGCTGCAACCACTTGCTGCTGTTCTCATCATTATGTCCAGCTCTGCCTGCATGATGTCTCCAACATAAGCGTTTCACAGCGAGAGCATGGCTTTGGCTGCAACAAAAAGAAATCCATACGTAACTGCAAAATGTTAAACACAGTTGGGCATGTAAGTGTAAACACCAACATTCATGTAATTAGTACTCTTCAGCTAACACTACCAACTGAGGAAAAACTGACTTGTGACAACCAGCAGGTATTAAGTTCTTATTAAGTAGGGTCATTAACACTAATGACATTTTATCCTCTCACTCATCAATATTTCTAACAGCTATTGATTTTCAGTTTTACCACATCAAGCTGGAGGTCGAGTATCTCAGTTACTTAGGTATGACAGATTTCTGGCTTTTAGCCTGCGATTTCCTGTTATCTGGTGTCTCTTTCCCATTTACTGCAAGCACACACAGGCCAAAGTCACCATCAGCTTCCATTTCTGTTACTATCAATGGCAGTGTGTGATAGAAGAACCCAGGAGAGTGCTTCCAGTGAAACATCCCAAGTCTCTCCACAGTCTCTCTAGCTGTCACCACAGCAGCCCTGCATAGAGCTTGTCATTACTTTGGTTTCTGCTGGAAGCTGCTCTTGAAACCTTGCTGTCATCCACTCCAAAATGTTTTTGCTGATGTATATAGACAGTGATCCTTTCCACTCTCTCTTCAGTGTTTTCTATCATCATATTTATGACTAAAAGTAAAGCTTTTTTTTTTAGGTAGGGCCAACAAAGCGTAATACTTCTCAAAGCAGTTGCATAGCATGAGGTATTTTGGGGTTTAACCCCCCTTATGTTTTTTTATTGTATTTTTGGGAGGTTTTTTAAATACATCTAAATAACCAATATTTTTATTCCTGGGTTTTGCTTCAAGACATCTTTAGACTTTCAGGGATCAAACTTTTCCTAAAAGGATAACAATTTTTGGTACAGAAATAAACTACATTCATGTATTTTATACTATAAGAACAGAACTCCAGCACTGCTAGTCTGAAGAATAGTATTTCATTGCTCCTAACTCACTTCAAAAGACATACCTGTTATCTATCTCAACACTTGTGGTCCAATCGGCCAGTGCTGGTTCTTTCCCACTTTGCTTCCATGTGTACAAGATAATCTTCCCGTTCTCTAAGCCTACTGCAACAATGTATCTATCAAGAGAATAATTACATTAGCTTCATTAGAAATTACAGTAGACAGCTCAGTGAGGTCAGTTCTAATGCAGGATAGAAAGAACTAGCACTCAAGTACTGTTGTTGCACCTTGCCCTTCAAATCAGTATTTACTTTCCCACAAAAAAAAAAATACATCACAATTTACATCAAAGCTGCTTCACAAAAAAAATGAGCAAAGCAGTACCTGCTGCATATATTTGGTTAGGAAAAAATAAAGAGGTTATCACAACATTAGATCAGCCAATACTGTTGGAAGAATTAATGCGTTTCAGGTGTGTTCATGCCTCGCTCCCTCTCCTCTCCTACTTTAATTTTTCTCGTTACACTGTTTGGAGAAGTCACCATAAGCCTGAAAAGGTGGCTAGGAAAGAAAAGAAGTAGAGACCATTCAGTTGAAGAATGGTCAAAATAACTGACAGGTAGATTTTGGGAACTATTTAGCCACAGGAAACTAGTTGACTAAAGGGATAAATACTTATTTCAGATTAAACACAAAATGACATTACAGAAAACCAGCAATACCTTCCATCAGGAGTAAGCACACGGCTGATACCAACAGCAGTCACGGAATCCCCAGCATCCAGCACTGTTGAACAAGGCTTGATTGAATCCAGCACATTCCCTTCAGTAATCACTGACAAATCACACTGGCCCCAGATAATGACCTGGAAGAAAAAGAGTCATCTAGGAACTTTCACTTTAATCTTCTTGTACATGCACATACAAAAACATAAGAATTAACTTAATTAAAATAATTCCAGGGCACAGAATGAAGTGGATGACTCGGAAAAGGGTAAAAAAGGTTCAACTTTGTAGACAGTTTGTCTGATTTCATGAAAGTTACTGACAACAAAACCAGATTCTCTTATGAAAGTTAAAGAAAAACTTGAGACTCATAGAATTATGTGACATATGCTTGTCTTACTGCATGAAAAAAGAAGGGCGAATGTTCAACAGGCAGCCCACAGTCTTGTATATACATATTCAAGCACTTGACTTAGCTTATAAAAGTATTGCTGACTTCTGTGCTAATACATGCAATAAGATTTTTGTGTACATATAAAATATGGGCTCGTTAGAACACAGTGTTTGTTATTCTAAAATACAATTAAAATAACTCTGGGCTTTTTAAATTCCTTTAACATTAATTACCTTTTTGTCCCGACTACCAGTAATAAAATACTTGCTATCTGGTGTCCAGTCACAGGACCAAATGATTCGACTGTGAACAGCTGTATTTTTATCTGTGTATGCACAGCAACTGAAGACTGGTCCTGGAACAAAAGATATAGAGGAAAAGCCTTGTTTCGACTACTTTGCATATTAAAAGTAATTGTTACTCTTACTTGACTCTATGTCAGAACTGCAGGAATACATGGACATTATTCCACTCACCTTTAAAGCAACTAGGAATACTTAGGACTACATGAATATTTTTTTTCCAGCACTACCACAGTGATAACTAGCACTTGACCATGGTACAGTAGCACTATGCATATGTACATAGCACAGTTCAAGACCACAGCAGTCAGCCCTTATAGCCCTAAAACAGTAGGAACAGTTAAATCTTTTACATGTTTTTCTTTCTCAGAAGAATTTAAGTCCAACTATAACACCTTCAGGTTATTTCTATCGAGTTGTTTGTAAGAACACGGACTTCAGAAGCTTTTGAATAGTGCAACACTTACCATGTGTTCACGTTTCCCCAGTAATTTCACTAGAGCGCCTATTTACCAGTAAAGCCCCAACTGCTCAAATCATAATGGTCCAATTGTAAAGATTAATGTGTTCCTGAAGAGACAAGCTGCCATTTCAGCATGTCTACAATCAGGCACTGAATCTGATCAGCAGATCAGTAAATGAGAATGCTTTCCCTAAGTAGAAAAGGTTGTCATTTTGGAGCACAGACTTTGAATAACCACTTCTTGGGATGCCAATAGCAGCAGTTTTGCTTTACACTGATAATGATGTTATTTGTAGACAGAAGGGTTATTGATGAACAGATGAAAAGAGGATTTCCTCTACTTGCTATGAGTATTCATGATCCTTATCCTGAAACATTGTGTAACTACTGTGGACAATATGCCAGGCTTTAGAACAGAAGTCTGAATAGAACAGAAATTCAAGCCAGGATACAACCGGACACTGTCTGAAGGGGCCAAAACTCACTGCCAAGTCTCTAGGAACATTCTATAGAGCCCAGCAGTGTTTATATGCTATTAAGCCAAGAGTGCAACGATAATCGCTTTCAGCACAAGCATCTGTTCTAGGATTCTATTAAAGTGTTCAATAGCAATCTCCTCATGATTTTGCAAGGCTCAAAGTCTTAATGAGAAAGTCAACCGAATCCTTACTATCAGCTCTTTTTCCAGACATAGCCAGTCCTAGTCAAATTAATCAATTGTGTAGGATTATCAGAAAGCCACACCAAAGACAGAGATTAATCCTGTCAAGAGTCTCAAACTGTCATGCCACGCAAGCAGGGACACGGCAGCCTATGCAGGATATGGGTGCAGCACTGAACCTTCAGGCTACGCCTGCACAGAACTCTGCGATGAAGGCTCTCCTTGACAGAATGCCAATCTGAAGTTCAGCTTGTATACTTAATTTCAGTAAGTCAAACGTACAGTCACATGCAGAAGGCACAAGGACTAGTAGACTTCATTACATCCATCAATTAAACACTATTTAAAGCCTGATTATATTCTTCTCTGCATTTTAATTTCCTTTCTATCTCTCCACACATTAATCGCATTTCTTAAATCCACAAGAGCCTACAACACTAATAATTCTTCAAAGTTGTAAACAAAATTTCCATTAAAATATTTTATCAATTCTCTTCCAAATATTTTGCAGCCAAAAATATTGAACAAACTGCCAAGTCTACAAATGTGTATATCCACTTCACATATCTTACCTGACTCTGAAGAATCTTGTTTCCTCCACAGTGACCAATTCCTATCTCTAGAAACAGCTAGTAAAAATCTGTCATCAGGAGAAAATGCTAGCTGAGTAACAGTCAGATTGTGAAAAGACAAACTCTGCAGCTTCTTCCAAGAAGTAGTGCTCCACAAAATAATTGCTGCATGTTCTTTTTTGGAAGCCTATATGGATGGAAAAAAATTTCAGTGTGAATTAACGAGAGCAAGTATAAAAGTCACACATTTCAAAGTACTAAGATATTCGACAGCTTGTTTTAAGGCTTGCAATCAAGCAAGACCCAGCTTTCCTCTGGTAAGTTTCAACACTGTTTCACTACTTTCTTCTAATGCTGACAATATATCAGTAAAAAAACAGTTCAGACCTATATTTGTTAGAATTTATCTTACTAGTATCTTCAAATGAATCATACACAATATAGGAATAATAACTTATTGGCAATCACCCTCACCTTTGCAAGGAAACTGTCAGTTATACAAAATCTTTCACATTTTGTGAAAGAACAGAATTCAGCCCTCGAAATCTGATAGCACTTTTCACTAGGTGGTGCTAGAATCTTTTCTTACCTTACATGCTGAGGCAATTACAGTGTTTGAATTATTGCAAGCAACACAAAAAATTTCATATCCATGTCCATATCTGAAATATACGTGAAAACAAATTTAACACATCACAGTCATTTTTGCAGTATGTATTGAAGTTCTTACATTAATTTAAATCCCTTTTCAAAAATGAAAGGCACCTGCCAGGAACTTCTCACCACTGTTTCAGAATTACATCCCAAATAATTGGTTCAGCATTCAGTTTAACCATCTGCACAAATTCTTCCATTAGAAACTGGCATAAGCACTGCAAAAGCTACCCTAATGACTAACAAAGCAGATTAAAGCAGCATTTAATGTATCCTTATTTTCTTAAAAAGCCATTTTAACACCACCAATAAACATCATAAGCCACATATTTGAAAATCATTGAAGAAATATGGCACGAACACCCAGTCAAAGGATGCCTATTCTGTGAAATACTGCAGGAAGATTTCTGAACTAAAGGACAAGCATCATGTTGGGAAAGGAAAACACTTCTGTAAAACCCCCAAAATTTCTAGCCTTCTCCAGAAATACATTTTTTAATCAATCTTTGCGTGAGTTCTGCTGAAATCCAAGTTCACATATCCAAACTGGTATTTAACTAATAAGGAGAAATTCCATACAGAGTAACACAAACTAAAATCAGTCACAAAAAAGACTGGAAGCAAAGTAAAATTGGAGATGCCATCTATAAACAGTAGACAAGTACCAGCTCAATACCAGCTGGGTGGGGTGGTTTCCTATGATTCTCCTAGTTCTGAAGAAATGGGCAGTTTCTTAATAAACTCCTTTGATCAGCAGTATTAACTTCTTATATGGGACTGATGTTCATGGGATTTCACTTGAAGCCAGAACAGCCACCTACTTAAATGACAAATTACTGTCTGGACCTGAACTGAGTCTGAAGCATTGTCACTGGGCATATCCCATCAACAGACTCCCACAGTCTTGTCTGAAGACTGGGAATGCACTGGATTTCATGAGATGTAACTGTGCCTGGACCATTTAACAGGGAGAGGGACTGGTGCGTACCCCTAATTGAGATGTTAGGTTGCAAATCTGAGTGTACTTTATAATGATGAAGGTACTACTGTATGTCTTACTCTTAATTTGCCACCAGCAGGAGCTTTATCATAATGCTTACTTTTAAAGCACATTCCTGGAAACTATTTTGTAGTGAAAACCATTGCCAGTCAATTTTCTAAAACTAAAAAGTATTTATTGCATCAAAAGTGTAAATTTCCTGAAATTCAATAATGGGAAAATAACCTGTGAAACAAATCCTCAGCGGCTTTCGTTTTAATCTCCTAAAAGTAGTACTGAAGAGCAGATGATGGAAACATTTCAAGCTTCTGCATGCAACACTGCTTTTGCTAAACAGAAACACCAAAACGTAACCATTCTTATTAAATCAACAGAAAACATAAAATTCTGTCTCTTGCAAAGTCACATGAACAGGACTATCCTAGGTCAGACCAGCAGCTGTATAGCCCATTGCTGTCTCCAGTAAAGAGAATTAAGCTATTGGCAACAGAAGATGCTGTTTTTAAAGAGTGTATGAGCCTTGACAGCATAGGAGCTACAATATAGTCTCATCCTCTGATCCCATAAACAAAATCTGATTTCTTCACTATGTAGTACGCCACCAAATAAAGTGGAAAGAAGTAACTGTATGATTGAATAACGAAATGATATTTTCAACCACAGGCAATTTTGCCTCAGCATTGTACAATTCATAGCATTTTTTATGTACCGTTAACTAACTGGACTTCAAGTGTACAGACAAATGAATAAAGTAATTTTCTAGTGTCAAAAAGGATATCTTCCAGCTTCCAAGTGTATTACATGAAATGTACATACATATAAACACATATATTTATGTCAACACTCAGGCTTTAATCTCAGCATGCTGCATATGAACTCTCTATGAAAATTTTCCCAGGGGATAAAGATTAGCATATTCTCATAAGATTTACCGTATTTTTAAAGTTATTATATTATGTAAAAAATTCAGCAAGTTCTTCATACTAAAACCTCCTCAAGCAAACACTTTGCAAAACCCAACACTAATCCTTCAAAATTTGGTGTCAAGTTAGAGCTAGGAATACACAAATGTCAATGACAAACAAGCTATTTTTAGCAAGTCAGTGCCTCACACTGTTCTTCTGCTGCTATGGCAACTTGAAATCTACATTATGTGATTTCATGTTACTTCTTTCAAGATTACTCTGAGCAAAAAATCTGAAAGTCTATGAATGCTTTACATCTTGTTTCTCTTGCATAAAATAATCTATATCATTAGCTGTGTCTCTAAAACCAGAAAAAATTGCTCAGATAAGTCATCTGAAGACTGTCATAAAATGGAGTTATTTTAATGAATGCAGGATATAAAGGCAGATAAGCAGTACTCCCATAGCAGAGTATAAAATATTAATGTCCCACTAGACTTTGTGAAATGTCAAAGGCAAATGAAGAAGAATTTTGGTCTTGGCTCCTTTTCACTACTTAAACATCCCTTATCAATCTACTTATGTGAATGCATTAGCAGCCATAGCATACACAAGAGAAACAGTTAAAGTAACAGTCAGAAATTACAAAATGTGCAGATATGGTCTAACATTCACTGGCTTTCCTCCTAAAATCATTTTTGAGTACAAACACAGTAACAGAGCTTAAAAGCATTCAAAGCAGATTTACTGCCCAATTGAAGTCAAAGATGAGCTCCCACAGAACTTCCCCCTCGGTCAAATGAACGCAAGCTGCAAAGTGTTTTCCCAAAGCTTTTTACTTCCTCCCTCCCAGCTGAAGTCACAAAACTGGTAATGTATAAAGGTAACTGTAACCATTAGCAGAGGCTCAGCATTCTTCTTGTTCCAGCCTGAGACCTCTTTCAGGAGGTTCAGATAAATAAACCCATAAGAGGTTGAGATTATTTAATTTTTTTGTGCTATACTTTGAAGATGGATACTAAAATTTGGAAGACTGTGATATTATAGCCTCGTGTTACTGGGACCCTTAGGGAACAAATCAGGGGACAACATTCATGTGAAAATTGCTGTAAATTTCTGAAAAGGAAGAAAACACAGCTGAAGAATTCTAAAGCTCTGCAACCTCAAAACAATTATGATCACTTCACTCCATTATCTTCGCAAGTGACAACCACTCTGTCAGCATTCAACACCCAAACTGGGTTTGTAACCACCTTATTCATCACTTTGCTTTATCACTAGACACACATCCTGGTTTGGCTGCTGCTTCCATCTATTGCACCTTACAACTCCGATGGGCATTAGGGGCAAGCTCCTCCATTGATGCCCCAGCCTTTACTTCCATACCACATCTGTAAGCCTGTGCCATGACGTGGAAAGAAGCAGAAAACTCCTTACACAGAGACACCTTCAGTATAGACAAGGTTTTAAGGAGAAACAACCAAGCAAAATAAAGTTGTGATGCATCAGTTCTAATTGCAATTTTCTTCACTGTTTCCTAATTTATATATATATATTTAATTTATTTATCTTACAAGCAGTACAGCGCACACAAAGTCAAACAATGTAGTAAAATAGGAAAAGTTACAAGACCAGGCTACATTAACAAGTTGCAACAGCTTTCCGGAAATTTTGTAACTTAAATAAGAAAAGGAAAAATAAAACTTACAACTTCTGAATTTCAGGCCATAAGGTATTCTGCAGCAAATGATCCTCTGGTGGAGGTTCTAAAAAAGATTTTTTACAGCATATTCAAATTCAATTTTTCCAAATCAGCTAAATAATGCTTTAAGTTTATATCCAATGAACCTCATTCTCTATTTCCTACAACAGAAATTAATCTCATACCTGTAAGGATCAAGGGTTGAAAATAAATCTCTGGATACTGATTCGAAATGGTATTAAATGATTCTTCATCCTCATCTGGTTGAACAGCCATATCTCCTATTAAAGTAAGGACTTCATTAGCTAGAGAACATACTTGAAAGGAGGGAAAATATGTGGACTTATTATACAAGTAGAAAAAACACCTATATTTTTTACAAGTAGTTGAAACTAGGTTTCTCTGCTTGCAGAGTTACAATAATATGAATACTAGAAGCTAGTTATGCATATGAGAATGAGAAGATTTTAAAAAAATAATAATCTAACCTTCATTTTGAAACTGACCTCTCTCCATCAGCACAATGTTTTAGAGATTCCTAAAAAGAATTTGACTGAGTGAAGCAGTCACCAGAGCTCAATCTGTGTTTCCCCAGCGTTAAACCTTTCCTTCCGTATTTGAAAATGTTTAAGACAAAAATCTCTGATAAGAGTGATGAGTTCCTCAATTTAATGTAGATCACTAAATGAAAACCCATACTTGAGCAGGTGTATCTACAACTTGCAAACTTTCACAAAACTGCTGAGGGCTCAGTCCTTAGCTTTAAGCAAAAGTACCAGAGGTAGCTGAAACTAGTTAATTGTAAGTTAAAATTCAACTCTGTCCCTCACTGCGAAGGTATTAAGAAAAAGGTACAGAGATGGGGAACAGTTCCTCTCGGACAGGATCTACCTTTTTGACAACATACATCTCAAGCACAGCAGTTTCAAAAAGCAGGTACAGAAAAAGCAAAGCAAAGACTATCTTCTCATTCATCCCATCTTCGCTCTCTTTGAAAATGAAATGAGCAACATTCATCTGAGACCACTAGCTGATCATCGCTCACCATGAAGATCCCTCTGCAGAGTGAGAACGTGTGTTCTTTGGTGCTTTACCCTAAGCCATCAATGCTGACAGCACTGTGTGAGCAGTGGTGGACAATGCAGGAAAGTTCTATTGACAGTGATGCTTCCGTGTGGGCCACATGAAATCAATGGAAATTAGTTATTCTGTGTGGCTATAATCTAGAAGAAGGAAGTTTTTTTCCCTCTCTCATTGGAAGACCTCATGAGAAAGCAGGGGAAAAAAGCTTTGTCAAAATATATTTTACAAGTTATCTGAAGTACAACAAAGTTGGTTTTTCTCTCACAAACTACTTAGGAAAATCTGGCTTATTGCCATTGAAGACTCAGGAGACAAAGCTTATTAAAATGCTTCCTTTTTTAGATCACACCTTCTAATAAAGCTTTAAGCAGAGAAAGAACAAGTTTGACCTAATTTGTACATTGCACTACAGTTCATTTTTACCAGAGACTTTATGAAAAACCAGAACCCTCATCTCATTCCCAGCCTCAGGAAAATACTTTTTAACTTTCTAGGGAAATGTCTGTCCCTCCTTCCTTGTTCCCCCACAATGTAATCTCCACTGCCTCTCCAAGACATCAGTTACTGATGGCTAACTAATTCTTCCTTACTTGTGCTTTTACTTTTATTTTTAAGCACCATGTTTAGGTGCTAGCAAAGAAATAAACACTTTGCATTATTTTATATCTTGACTCTGAACTCGCAGACAAGCCTACACTTACAGACCTAATATGTACACTAAAACAATCTCTTAAATAAAGTTTCCATATGAAACACCACAACCATTATTTCTCACTAGCAATACCTTCCAAAACAGCTTTATTCGATAATCCCAAAGCAGGCACAGTTGCACCTTCTGGAAGATCAGATGACTGCTGAATTAAAGAAAAAAGAAAGGTTACACACACATTGTCACATAAGCTTGGATTTCAAAGGCCACAGCTTAAGGAATCCCCAAGAGTTTCTAGAGTTACTTTTCTAGAGGAGTGAAGGGGGCACTTTGAAAACCTCTTGTCCAGAACACACCCTGGACAAAACAAAGACCAGTACTCTGCCAGGAAGGAAAAAAAAAAAACAACCAGAAAAAAAAGAAAAAAAAAAGAAAAAAAAAGAAAAAAAAGGAAAAAAAAAAAAGGTGCTTTTCTAGGGCCCCAGCTCAAGGATTTTCTTCAATGCTAATTGCAGGTTTTCTTCCACAATTATATTTATTCTAGCACATACATGACAATTAATCTATTAACTGAGAGCACTGCAGTTTTTAACACAATAGAACTGGGAAAGCGTTGTTCTGAAGTGAAATAATAAACCAGCATTTTGGAAAAGAGAACAGAGGGTGACTGACTGTGACCACAACTTGAAACACAACTCAGTAAATAGCACAGAGATGTGGCTGAAATACGTGTCTGTGTAAAGCAGCACAAGGGAAAGACAAACCATCAGACAGAAAATACTTCCATAATGGTACAGAGAAAAGAGTAAAAATTTAGAAAGGGTAAGTGAACTTGGGGACCTTTGTGTAGAGATACAAAAAAGATTTAATAGCTGTAAACTCACTTCTTTATAGTATCTGAAAAGATATAAAGAAAGACTGTTTACAGAATTAAATCAATAATTTACGTGACAGCTTAAAACATATTTAAATGTTCATAATTAGATGAGAAATTGTGTCAGAGACACAGACAAGTATAAGGCCTCCAAAACAAAAATGGTTCCTTCATTACAACCCAAAGTATAATACAATCCCATGGATTTGAACTGAATATAATCCTATTCAACCCTTTTTGAATATTAAGCTGGTTTTTTGGTTTTAGGTACTTTTTTGGGGAAGGCATTTGAGCCAAATTAAGAAAAAGCTTCCCCACTTTAGTGATAAAAAACTTTCACAGAAAATAATTTCAAGGAAGGTACTTAAAAGCAGCTGTATAATTAGAGCTCACAAAGCCTTCCTCTTTAACCAAAGCCCACGTGAAACACTTTGTGATATGCATCAAAAAACAGCACTCAGAGGAAGAGCCAATAAGAAAAGTCTATATAAAGTAAAATAATGACATCTGCCAGCCTTATAAAAGCACAATGTTATTTGTACAATGGTCATTAATGCAAATGCTTATGAAGTCTTGTGGAATTAAAGTACTAAACAGCTACTTATGTAACTTCTTGCTATCGAAAATGATTCTATATCTATCCCAGATATTTCAATTGTTAAATTAAACAGAAAGGCTAATCCATCTCCAAGAAACTGCACAGAAAACCCATCTTTTGAGTGAGATATCCAAAGAGCATGCAAGGCACTATAAAGAGGCAACTATCTTGAATGAGGCCTACTCTACAAAATGCAGACAAAATCAGAATTAGATCTTAATGCAAATAGGGAGCAAACAAAAGATAGCAACACAGGACAGCAGACATACCCACAATTAAGAACTGGAATGTAAAGGCCTCAAGAAAATTTCCAATGCCAAGAGGAAATAAAGCATGAGCAAGTACATATTTATAAATATTTGTATGTAAGAACTAAAAATAGTGTCGAAACCTTTAAGCTATTTCCAAGCATGCAAATACAAAAAAAAAAATAGTAATACCAACACATAACCACACAACAACAATTAGATCTAGACAAGACTACTACACCCTTAAATTAAGGGGAAACACATTAACAGGCTTTAATGTTTGCTTAATCCCCAAGTGTGTACAGCGCGTCCACTTTGGTTTGAGTTACTTAAAATTTACCCACACTCTTTTCAGTCTTCTGACACAAGGTCTTGTTTGGTTTCAAACAGAACCTGTTTCATATGACAACACCATAAAAATACATATGAAACAACACACATGGAAGCAAAGAGAAGGGAAAGGAAAAACAAGGTTATGGTTTCAGTACGACTAAAAGAATTTTTCCAGAGTTTAGTGCAATCTGACATTTTCTGAAGCATTAACTTCATTTACATCTAAGAGGGTTCTTCTCTTCGTTTAGCACTGCTTTAGCACACTTACATGGGAGCACAGCTTCTCCATTGGGATACCAGTGATGTTACTGAAATTTTCTATAAAATTCTTGGGGGCACGAAAAACTCGAAGCACTTTTTCATCTGCTCCTGACACAAACTCAAAGCGGCCGATCATTGCCAGACAGCGCAGGTCGTATCCGTGTACCTGAGGCCTAGCAATTTCATGCCAGGTTACCTAAAAATCAACAGACACACAGCAAAAACACAATTCTTAAACACAGAAGCAGCACAATTTAAAGTTCAAAAAAATACCACTATTTGCCGAATTTATTAACACAAAGCAAAGTTAAGAGCAACCTTCTACTGATGTGCATAAAACTGGTGCTCAGAGACATCAGTTGAATCCTCTTTTTCCACCAAACCGTTCCTGTAATTAGTAAGCTGTGTCCCTGCACAGATGTGTTTAGGCACTTACTGTGACTTCTTTATGCTAGACAGTCAGGAATAGAACATAATTTGCCTAAGCAAAAAGAGGATTGTATCCTACTACTTTCTAGACTCTAGGTCTGAAAGACCTAAGAAAGGTAGTGATAATTACCTTGTTTCCTTCATCTGTCTTTCACAAAGAACAGCAGCACTGCTGTCAGCAGGCTACCGGTTCCTACTTCCCTCTTTTCTTTAAATACTTGATTTAAGTGAGACCATTTAATAGAAGCTTAACTGACAAAAACCATAATAGACTCTGGCAAAAAAAATCTGAAAAATCTGGATAATTGTAGAAGTGTTTTCTTTTTTTCTACTTTCCTGAAATATTCTATCCACTCTTTAAGTGTTAATCCAAGAAAACAAGAATTAACAGTCAACCAAAACAGAGACAAGCTAATTTTATTGTCATACTAATCAGAGAATATTAGCAAAAAATATATTAAACTATTTTAATTGCTTTTCTAAAAATCTGACTTTTTCTACACATGAGAAAAATAACTCTTAAAAAACCCCATTTGTTTTCTAGCAAATGCACTTTCATGAAGATTTTTCCTAAGTGTCATTTGCTACTTCACCTAGATGATACTTCAGTTGGAAAAATCCAGTGTGTACTTTTGAGTTAAGGACTAGCAGAATCAGAATCAATTAAAATAACTTAGACGACTTCAGTATTAAAATTCCTACTACTTCAGTATTCCAATGCCTGTAACCAAGATGGAACTTACACTGTACTAGATATCATATGAATATAAGCAAAGGCATTATATTGACTGTAAACTGCATGTATCACCCTAAAACTTCAATTGAGTTTTGAAGGTTGAAGATTCCGATAGGACCTGAACAGGAATTTGAGATATCCTACAAAACCTCATGATTTCATAAGGGCTTGATTATTTTTCAGTGAGGAAAAAAGCATTCATTCTTTAAAAAAAAAAAAAAAAAGAAAAAATCAAACAGCAAGTCCTTCTTACCATTTACTAGGTACATCTTTGCATACTTTGGAACACAATACATAGCAGGAATGAAAAAAAACCAAAAAACTCAAACCTCAAACAAAGAGAGGGCTGTGTAAGTCACGCAATAAGCTTCTTCCAGAAAAATCAGGATGCAAATTTGCATGACAAATTGAAGCTGATGGTTATCCCTCTTTTCTGATATTCTGATATCAGAATGGAGACTTTAAAAAATTATGCTTATTTGCATTTAACACTTAATTTCCTTTTTATAGGGAAAAATATGAATATTGAGCTATAATACTAACTTTCCATAAATATCTGAACCATCCATTGTGTCTTGTTAAGACAAACATCAGATGCCACCTGTTACATTTTTTCAGATGCTAAACTCAGTGTGATAAAGAAAGTAAGGCATTTTAAAAGCCTATGTTATCCAAGTTCATGAGCAGCAGAACTAAAAACCTTTCCAGGGTTCAGAAGTCCTGAACAAACCTCTTCGAATGACCCATTTCTATCCCAACCCTCCACTTCACCCATCCAAAAAGGATACTATGGCTTTCTCCCACACCTCATGCAGAAACAAATACTGAAACTACTTAGATTTACGCCTGGTCAAATTAGCCTGGTGGCTGCTCTGTGTCAGAACAGGAAGGCAAAGTACAAGAATTCAGTTCACGCCAAATTGCACAAGACTGCAATCACTCTGCTAAATCAATTGATCCAAAAGTTTCAGGGAGAGCTGTGCAGGTAAATCATACAAAGATCAGTTCTTTCAGAAGATAGGATTAAAATTTAGCAAGCAGCATACATAATAAAGAGTGGTACTTCAGTAGGTCACAGAGAAAGTGATATTGACAACTCTTGAATGCTGCCAACTTTCATCGCGTGCTAGTCCTGAACTTTGTTTTGATATATTTAATGTACCCTCCTGAGTGGAGACTAGGGTAAAAAGCACGGAAGGAAACTGGAAATGTCCTCCCTACAACACAAGGCAAAGCGTAGCTCTTGAACTGGGGTTGACACCACTCCTGTGTGGCCTGGAAGAAGGAAATCAAAGAACTGATGCCAAATTCACTCTGTAAAAAACATCAGACCTCCTGTGCTGGTCTACATTGCAGAAGCTTTGATGAGACAGCTGTAATAGCCTTCCTCGATCAATGGCACAGGGCCTTATATGACTACAGTCAGTCTAGTATCTGCCAGTTTCCTGAATGGAACATTGGTACTGTTGTGCCAGAAAAGGTTGTATTTGTAGAGGAGGAAAATGCATGAAAAACAAGAAACGGGAACTTCTGCATTCCTAAACAGACTTCCCCCCAACACAATGCAGGAGGAGCGAGCGAGCAGCTGTGTGGTCCTTAGTTGCTGGCTGGAGGTTAAAACAGGACAGATACCAGCTGCACTCATGTAGTTCAGATAATCATTCTAGTAAAACAGAGTCATTAACAAATCAATGTAAAAAAATACAGTGAGAACTTTGTTTAGATTGAGTTCGTGTAAAAAAGCACAACCAAAGTCGAGTTTCTTTATGATTACCTGCAGCAGTGTAGCCAATTGTTAAACACTGCAATAGGTGGTTATTAGTAACAGTAATGTATTCGTCCTTCTGAATTACTGCAGAGCCTGTTTTCCAACACTCTGGGGGACCACCACCTGAAGGTAATCTGGACTCAGGATTGAACTGCAATCATACTGTGTGATTGCAAAAACTCTGCCATTAATATTTTTAAAGTGCAAACAGCACACGCTGAATGACCAAACCAAGCAGTTTTAAACAGATCGCTTGGGGAACTTTGAGGTTTGAGTTAAATTCAGGCGACTCATTCCAAACTCAGAACAGACCAAGCCCCCTTAACCACACTCATAAAATCTTTGAAAATCGTACCTCTGTCTGTTCCTTCCTTTTCCATGGAGCAAAGAGCCTTGTAGTTTGATCAGAGCCTACACTGATGATAAACTCTCCTTCTGGATCCCACTTTACATCCTCTACACTGTTAAAATGTCCTGAAATCACAACTTCTGGAGTCCATTCTTTCTATTAAAAGAGTTCCACAAAGAAGTAAGGAGTTTTTCATTTGACTGATTGGTACATTATAAGCAAAATAAAAGTATCAATGCGATTATTAAAAAAGTAAGAAAAAGACATTTGTAAACAGCAAATTATGAGAACTCAAGAGAGGCTGAAGAGACACAAATACTGATTTATTGCTCCAATCTAAAAGAAACTTGTGTTTTTTGTTTAGCTGTGAACAAAGCACCAACCACAAAGGAGTTCAGTCTATTCAACTGACTTCATGATCCCCACAGGTAAGAAACAAGGTTTAGAGCCTGGAAGATTTCAATCTCCCTTCAGTGCAGGAGTGAGACTCCTACAGAGTATTATATTCTAAAAAGGATATTTCAATCACTAATTTTAAATTATACTGTTACACTTTTCTATTAATAACAGAAATTTACCTCAAATGACATAAAAGTACAATTCTTTTAAGTAATACTACTAGCTAACAAAAAAACATACCTTATTAACTGTAGCCTGTTTCCAAAGGTGTAGTGCTCCATGAAAAGCATGAGCAATGATCATTGAACCATCTGGACTAAACTGGCAGTCAAAAAATCCAAGAGTATTGCCACCCACTTCACCTACCCGTACCTAAATAAATGAACAGAAGTGAAATATCCATGAAAATGGCCTTCCATTCCTACAAAATCATTCTTATTTCATGAGATGAAAAACTACCTATAGACAAGAGTTCACACTGCACACACAAACACATTCAAAGAATATTTTAATTGTAAAGTTAAGCACTGAAAAGCCATCAGAATTAAAGCTGCATGCCAATTGAATGGTGCCTCCCTTAACAGACATCTCAAGATAGGATCCCCCAAGGGAAAGAAAACACTACATTAGATGAGATGCAAACCCAAATGTTCTGTGTTTCAGTCCAGCTTGTTGGATGCAACAGTTCCTTATCATCTGTTGCCTGGCTACTTCTCTGTTGCACAATATGGAAAAATGATCCAAAGAAACAGTAGTTCCCAAGTGCATTTTTTTTTCCTACTGAATTTCCAAGATTCCCTAGTATATTTTCACTTCCCTGTTTCCCCACGAACACCTGCAATTTGATCCACACTCCTTCTGTGGCATATTCTGGCCTCTGTTTTGTGCTTCCCTTATGACTTCACATGTATGTAAACATGCATACACACAGGCCTTATAGTTGCCCTAGTGCCCTTCCACTTTTTAAATTTTATTAAAAGATTAATAAAATTACATTTTGAAGTTTTATTCAAGACATAAGACCACAATTTCTTTCAAGCTTTCGACTCTGCCATTTTTATATAGCCTCTCTTAATCAAAAGTATCAAAATTATCAAAATGAAATGAACCAATGCCCTATTTAAAATGGCACTGCACTAGTAGTTCCATTTTATTAGCACTCATTAAAAAAAAAAATACCACTCATATTGAAGTGACTTTGATATGCCATGCTAGAGGCAGAATTCTAGTCTCACCTCTGAGCAGGGGAATGAATTTCTGAAGACATCTTGTTCATCATATCATGATGAAAGAGAGAAATTGGGATGTTCCCCTTGTGCCCTTCCTCCCTGCAGGCTTCCAGCTCAGATTTCCCTCTCTCTATGCAAAATGGATTGTTGCAGTTAAAATGTCTGATCTGAACATCAAGCCGCATGTTTGTGGTCAAACCAATGCAAAGAGAAGGTAAAATTAAAGAATCACAACTTGCAACAAGCTTTACTGCACAACCCATTTTTAGAAGCTTGTGAATTTAGCCACAACTATGCATTACATCTAGGGACTTCAAATGGCATCTCTATGTGATTGCCGTTTTATGAACTAATTTCTACTTCAAGCACAAAGGCACCAGAATTTTTCAATGAAACAGAGGAAAAATTACATATCCTACTCTAATTCTCTCTTTTTCACCCAAGAGAGGTTCAGAACTTTCTTTGTGACAGGAAAGATCACAAACAATGGCTGGCATAACCGAACACAAACAACTTCAATTGAACTACTGCAATTTGGAAAAGCAGGTCAGCTGAAAACAAAGACATCAATCAAAGCATTAGAGAAATCTGGTTGTACTACTTGTTTATTTAGGATGATCCACATCAGAACAGCTTTCAGAAGACTGCATGAGTGACACATGAGTATTCAGCTCAAATGGAAGAAAAACCTAATGACACAGCCCATGATCAAGTTACTGTGAGTAAAACCAGGCTTATGAATTGCGTGTCAGCTGCTCTGTAGTAACTGCCTAGGTCACATTCCCACAAGGATTAACTGCAAATCGTTCAAGAGGGTTTCTTCCTCCTCTTACGAGGAGTACATAGCATGTGTTACTATGCAGCACCTGTCCTGTACACCATGAATGACAGTTGAGCACAAACACCTTTTATAAACCCCTCACTACAGTAATAAGAAAACACACAAGCAATAAAAATCATATTGTATCACTTTTTTTTAAATACAGTTTTACTCGCAACAGAGCATCAGAATGAGTATGGTTGCAAGAAAACACTTTTGCCTTTCTCTGCCAGAAATTTAGAATTTTTAGAATTTTTCTTCCCTACACACATGATGCTGGAAACACAACTTGAATACAGTACCTACTGTGAGAAAGACTGACACTTGCCTGCTCTAGCCAGACTCCAGACTCTTTATCAGGTTCCCAGATGATCACAGTTTTGTCCATTGATGCAGACAATATCCTCATTGGTTGTTGCATGCTGCCATCTACAGTACAAGGAAAATTATTACCCTACAACCTAGAAGAATACTTTCTAAAGAAATCAGGTGATACTGAAATACAAACACATTAATAAAATTGTTCAGCATCAGAGACATGCAATGCAGGTCTCATATGCCACATTTACAGGCTCTATATTCTTGCCAGGCATTCTTTAGGAGGTATTGTATTCTCAGCCATAATCACCCAAAGAAAAACATGTACATGAGAACAACCATATTCCACAGTTTTCTCACTCTGAAATTATACTGAATTAAATATAATCTGGAGGAAAAGCTAGAGCTTCACAAACAGAATGCAAAGCAATTCTCAGTTCCATTCCTTAAGTAAGTTTTTACTGAGACATTTACAGTTTAAAATAATTGCCCAGTATTCATTGTTTGGGGTTTTTTTTCCAAATTATTAGGTTTGCTAGAGACCTCAGCAGACTCTAGCATGCTGTAGTACATACAGTAACTCAGGACTGCTCCCCGGAATGCAGTGAAACACTCCAGAAAAAAGCCCAACACAGAAGGGGAAAGAGGGAGCTGGTTCATCATCCAGTTGTGAAGCCTGTAGGAAAACCACTGAGGAACTTTTCTTGATAATAGAGATTTTAGTGGGCATCTCATGAGGTGATATGTTAGCAACAGACCTCCCACCTTACCTTCTGCACTGAGAATATGTCTCTCAGATCAGCTTGCCTCTAGTGAAAATCTATTTTGGGGAACCCAACATTGGGCAGGTCACAGAACACAAGTAGCTTCACATAGGCAGAAGGACCTGGAAAACTTCATGGTCTAACATGACAGTTTTCAGATTGCAGTGCAAGGCTGACAGGCCTACACTGTGCCTAAACCTTGCTCTAAAAGGCTAGTCTTTTACTGGTGTCTAATTTAGAAAAGAGAAAAGTTTAAGAACCAGATAATTAAACTAGTATTTTTTAAGCAAGTCCTGTGTCTTTCACTACATGTATTTCGACATTCTAATGGCACTCTGCTGTTGAAGTGTTATATATATGCCAGCAAAGCTGTCCTTTGTACTGGTGAAGTCACCTGCCAACAGTATCTCTAAAATATACCAGAAAAAAGACACCTTTGCCAGTAAAAATATTCAAGGATATTCTGATTGTGCAATGTCAAATCAAGAATCTCCTTCCCTTACATGCCAGGTAGACACATAACAGCAAATCAGTACTGCAAAGAAGGCTGTCAGAATTTAAGGATTTCAAAAGAAAGATACATACTAAAGCAAAATGCAAAATTAAACTATAAATAACATTGTTTCAGTGGGAGTCTGCATTAATGCCTTAAAGTTACATGCTAGAGAAAACTGATACTCCAGGAATCTACACCACTAAAAAGAAAGGAGCTCTTTCGAGGTAATGCCTACCTTCTGAAGAACAGACATTTCAAATACATCTATCAAGGTAACCTATTAGAGCTGTTAATTCATACTGATTAATTAAACTAATTTGTATACCATAACCAACAAATTGATTAAAAATAAAGTCATTACAGCTCAGTTATTTAATTTCATTCCTTAAAGAAAACGTAAGTACGAGGCAACATCTGTTTACTCATAAAACATTAATTGCAGAATTTAAAGACTGTCATCATCTACAGGAAAAAGTGAACAGGCAAACACAATACAAAGACACATGACTGTACTCTATGTATACGACACTTAACATTGCTGATAAACGTTTGATATCTTCTTACCTTTGGAAAATGAAGGTTGCCAGTGAACTGCATACACCCAGTTTTCGTGACCAGCCAACACAGACTCCAAAGAAACTGCATATGATGTGTCAGCATCTACCACAAATCAGAAAAAAGCACATTTCCTTCTAAAAGCCAAGAAAGACCAGGACATTTCTGATAGCTTCAGTGAAAATAATCAACTGCTTTCAACATCTACCAGTATCTCAAAAGCTTCCTGACATTGAACAGCTCCTTGAAACCCTACTTTGGCACAAGCCTTGAGTATCAGATTGATAGTCACAGGTCAGTGTATTGCCTCAGAGAGGTTTCTCAGAATTCCTTGGAGAACTCTCAAGCAGCGTTGAAGTAAATGCTCTAAACTGGCACTATGCATACTCTTAACATGTATTTGCATCTCCAAATGACTGAAAACTTGAGTTTTAAGATACTTCAAACAATGAATCAGGATTTGCAGGAAGTATCATGAGCACTTTTTACGCATAACATGAGACACACTGCATTACATTACCTAAGCTGCCAAATAATTTACCCTACAATGTCAGCAATGCAAGCATCTGATGTTACCGTGCTTAAACAGCTTGTTAGACGACCATAAAGTAAGCCTGCACATACTTACCTGTTCTTTCCAGTATGCTTCTAATCCTTAAGTAATAGCAGCACCTCTTAATTCATTGAATTCAAAAGAAAATGTAAGGTAAGCTATTAAACTGGAGAACTACACAACAGCTTCCCTCCCACAGACAAGTAAGTGTCCTACATTTTGCATTTGGAATATACATAACAATAACAACGCATGTTGATATTAACCTCTCTCACTGCTTTACCATTTGTAATACATCATTAACTTTCCATAGCCATGGCTTTAAAACAGTAATTCTGCTTTTTCTAACAGCTAAAAATCATGCAGTCAACAAGAAACAAACCAAAGTAGGTGGTAATCACCTTGTTAGCTTCCCCGGAACTGTGAAGAGATACACAAGTGAAAAGTTGTGCCAGAGAATTTTACAGCTGTTACCTACCCTTAACAGTAAAAACATTCTCTTTCAGTTTTATGGAATCATCTTCAGTTTCTGGAAGTTGCTTTGATTTTGTACATACTTTCCAAATTCTTATCAAACAGTCCTGAGCACAGCTTGCTAAGAAAAGGTCTTCACCTATTTGTTTCAAAAAAAGAAGAAAAAAAAAATAGAGCCACATTTTCATTGCAACCGCTGCCATGACTACCCTACCATCTTTCCGTACATGCACCTACAGTATTATCCCAATTTTTCCTACTGTACACAGTATCATAAAAAAATCAACTGTTTTATTTCAACATCAACTCAATTCCCCATTCAAATTCTCTACTATTTTATAACATACTATGAACATGTCCCTGCTTGTAAGATATGGAAGACATGGTAAACACTGTACATGTTGTACATATACTTCCTTACTATTTATAGCCTCTGCTTTTGGAATTCTATCAGTCTCAATACTTGTTAAGAACTCCTTTCATCCTTTTCTTTCTCCAGGCTTGTAGCATCCTCTAATTCAATTAAATTTTGTGCCATTGCAATAACTATTTGATGAGTTAATGTCTGAAAAGGTTCTCCTCTTAATTTTCCAACTTAAAAAAAATGGGGAGGGGAAGCAGTTTCCCCTACTCTGCCCATTTTGAAAAAGCAGCCAACTCTTCCTCACCCAGATACAGACATTTGTATATTGAAAAGGACAAGCTGCTAAAACTCCAATTTGTTTGCATTTAAGAACCAGTCAGGCAAACATACCTGAAGCAAGCAAGAAAAATATCTTTTAGAAGGATACAAAGTTTCATCTTGATTTTTAATATTAATTACCACCATCTCAGGAAAACAAACATCACAATCACAAGAGCTTAGGAGCTACAGTGCATCAAGGTCACCTCTTGGAGGGGTAAAACACCAGTACTGTCATTAAACCAGAATCCCACTTTATTCATCTGTCATACTGACCACAGACTGCCCACTCGACGCCTCTTATCCAATCTTCATGGCCAGGGAGCATTAATGTTTTCTGAAACTGAATAAAAACTCCTGTTATGCCACAGAATTGCACCTAATTACCATGCACATGTCAGCAATAAGTTTTATGTTTTCAAGTCTTCTATATGTATAGCTTCTATTACTTGAAACTGGGAAAAAATAAGCTGCTACTAAGGACTGTAATTTACACATAGATTCTAGATAAGCATTTTTGGTTTTGCCACCATTTGGATAAGCATATGTAGCATTACAGCATTTCCCACATATAAGCAGGAAAGGATGTGAATTTAAGGTGCACACCTTCAAGAGGCTACAGTCTCTCTATGATATATTTGAAATCTTTTTGAAGTTTATCAGGCTTCCTGTAGTACACAAAGAATAACATCATGCAGGTGTGATGTGACAAATAATTTCGCATATTTGTGTGAAGTGGATGCAACTGCAGATGATGAAGAAAATGAATACAGGCAAAATCAAGTATAACAAGGAGTAAATGCTTTGAAATTATTTCAGGAATAAATATGTAATAGAATATTATTAATAAGAATCAGTTATCATCAGTTATCAGGTGCTGGAAATATTCTCTATGTTTCTTAAGTTTATTGACAAAATTTCTAAGGAAGGTATATGACCGATGGAAAACTGCATGAACACAGGCTCGGGAATACAGGAATGCAAACAGTCTAGACTCCCTTTTAAGAGCTTTACTAGTAATTTATTTCCATTCATAACATACATAATATTACTGCTTTATTTTGATAGTACAAGTATTTACTCCTTACTTAGCATTTAAACCATTTCTATTTTCTTTGCCCAGAAATAGCCCTACTTCCATTTTTTTTATTCCAAGTTGACTTAAAATGTCTGAAGTAACTGTTACAGTTAAAACAGTAGTGTAGTTCAGTATGAATAACTTATCACATTATTTCTGGCATTATATTCTACTAAATCCCTTACCTAGGCCTACTAAGAGCTATGACTAAATGATAGTCTCTGCTATCAGCACAAGTCTGCAACTGAGGTCTCTCTCCCTATCTGTGACAGGGGGAAAAAAAAAAAAAAAAAGAAAAAAAAGAAAAAGCTAGACCACATTTTGTTATTCTTTCACAAAATCTGTCTTCAGCTTCAGAAGAGATGGTCAACATTAGTAACTCACTCAAAGGAAAAATTTGTACAAGTATGAAAAATCCCATACTCAGAAATTGGTGCCTCTCTCTTTGATCCAACATCTCTGATATTCTCCAAAACCACCTTCCCATCAAACACTGTTAGTCTGCCTCTCCTTGTCACGCATTTGCAGTCACACAATCACAGAATGGTTTAATTTGGAAAGGACATTCAAGATCATCTAGATTCCACCCTCCCCAGCCATGAGCAGGGACACTTTCCACTAGACCAGGTTGCTCAAAGCCCCATCTAACCCAGCCTCAAGCAGTTCCAGGGATGAAGCATCCACAACTGCTCTGGGCAACTTGTTCCAGTGCCTCACCATTCTCACAGTAAAGGATTTCTTCCTACTATCTACTCTAAACCTACTCTCCTTCAGTTTGAAGCCATTGCCCCTTCTCCTGTAACTACACGCCCTTGTAAAACGTCCCTAAAATTACAGGACCATCTATATATGAGATACATGACCAGAACAGCTGATCAGATACTTCCAAATCAGAAAGTTTAGGTCTTAAGAATGTGTTCTCACAACCACCTAAGCCTCATTTGGCTGGTCACTTTGCACTCACTGGTACTTCTAGATGGGGAATTCCAGATAGATGCTTATGTTAAACACCCAACAGTTTATATGTAAGGGCAGGAAGGAACAGTCCAAGAAGCGAGATGAAACAGCAACCTAAAGATTTTTCTGAAGATGCTTCTGGCAATACATTAAAAAAACTCTTTAGCAATTGATATTTCAGATAATAGATAAAACACATATTTATTAACTTATATGACCTTTAACAAAATGCTCCCTATGTTATAGTCATCAAGGTTAGTTGTTGGTAAGTTTATTTCTAACCGAAAGATTGGTTCAGGCTGAACAGTTGCTAACATGCTTCTCCTTTATGGTTCCTTTTATGCTAAACAGTGTGTATATCTTCTGAAACTTGATGCTAATATTAATCTAAACGCACATCTAATAATTTTCCCTTCTCTAATTTCAAGGTGTGGTGTGGGGTTTTTTTTTAATTACCCTCCTCATCTTACATCAAAGAGATCTATTAAGAAAAACAGCCATTCATTTTCCCTTAAAAGAGTAAAACTAATTACTTTGAGATTATTAATACCACCCCAGATCTATAAGTAATTTCCCAAACAGGTTTTTAGGCACTACTTAAGCCAAGCATGCCAAAGTTTTAGGCACTTTAAGCCAAGCATGCAGCTCTTTTGTGCTGCAAAACAACCATGCTTAACCAATCGGCTATAAGTCTACTAATTTTTATTTTTACATGCTTACATTGAACAGTCCCATTGAACTATTCATATGATTTAAGGTAGAGGATGCTGAATTTAATTACCTCATATTCACTCACAGCAGTAATACCAGCACCAGATGGTGTAGAGGCCTCACTGCTGAGGAGAGATACCCCCAAACCTCTGTAAAATGCATCCAGTCCCTTAAATGAGAAACTCATGCTGCTGTCTTTGCCATCCCTATAACATCATACTCCACTCTGCACCTATCTGAGCAGTGTCAGTACAGTGGCTGGAAAACAGGCATGAACACAAGGGCTATTACCATACACAGAAGGATGATGCCATGAGGCATGAGGAACACAGCATTCTTAGTCATGTAATTCAGTTTTAGGCGGTCGGTGAGGAGCAAGGAGTTGGATCCAGCAATCCTTCTGGGTCTCCTCGAACTTGACATATTCTATGATTCAGTCAAAGTTTTCAAGATATTGTTTCCCATAAAAATAAAAATTGTCCACTGAAACTGAGCAAGGAGTAGTGTACACTGTTATGCTAGGGGTTTTAGTATTGGTTTTGCCCTTTCTTTGAAGTTTGTGTCTCTTGGTATCCTATATTCAGTTTCTTCAGATGCATTTAGTTTTAAAATCAAATCAATATAAAGGTTCGTGCAGATGCCCATGGTCATTATTTTTAGATGATTCAGTCAAAAGTTTTATTATTGTCTAGGTAACATATAGCAATATTTTGAGCTGTCATTCTTCTCTTTTTTAGAAATTTTGTTTTTACAGTCTCGTATTTCTTTTCTGTTTCAGTTTCCACTTGGTCCTCACTGGATATGTAAGAAGTTACAGTACCAACAGTGAAATCTAATGAAACCTCCTGGTCTGACTCTACTTCACAGGCTTCACCTAATCTGTGAACATTGTTGCTTAGCAGCAATCTTGTCTCTTTCTTTTAAGCAAAGAATAAAGCTGTTCTGTAGGTAGCATAACTAATGAAGCTGTGGACATTCCCAGCACACTCTGCACAACTAATCCTGCCCACACTTTGGGTACATCTCTTTCAGGACTAAGCTAGTAGTAGTTTGGTAAATTTGGCAATAGTGGTCCAAGTCTTCTCATTTTTTCTCCAGCAGACACTAGATGTCATATCCCTCCTCTATGCAGCTGTCAGTCTCAACAGATTACAAAGAGCCTGAATTACCTTTGATTCATTCCCCTATTATACTTCTCAACTAGGCCAAACTATTTGAGTGGAACCCAAAACACACAGTGCACCATCTTCTCAGAAAAACAAAATTCAACATAGAAATGTATTGGTTTAAAACTCTAATTTAATCCATTGGTTTACTTACTTGCCATCCAGAGGCCACATCCATAGATGTTATATCTCAAGCAGGAAGATACATTACGGTTTCTGAAAGATTTTTCCCTGGATAGTTCTATAAATCAATACCCTCTTCCAACAAGTCAGGAAAGCAAAGAGGTCATTTTCTCTCTACTATTTAACAGTCAGGGATCTACGGGTAGGAAGTCTCAAAAGATGTAAAGCATGCCCACTCAGTTTTAAAAACCAAGTAGTTTTTAATGAATAAATACATTTCAACTGTAAAACTAACGAGTTTACCAAAAGGTAGCCTGAACTAGTTAAGTGAAGATGCCTCGTCCTCCCTCACAGTCTAACAGCGCCCATTAAGTTTCATTAGAATGCCCTGTAATGAATGCATGTTCTACCTTTGGACTCATACATTCATACAACCTTTTTGAGGATGTTAACTAAAGGAAGTGCTCTACAAGAGTCACAATTAACTGAACAGAGCTACAGGCCCTTACCAGTAAGGGAATGACACAGGAGCTAAGGTTCTAATCACTCTCCTATGCCAAGTTCCAATAAAAAATGGCAGGGCTATAGTAACACTTCCTTCAAATACCTTTAATACCAGTAAGAAGCCATAGGAAAGGTGTCAGTAGATCTGAAAAAACCTGATGAAAGAGATTTAGCAGCTAGGCAGGAATTCATGTCAGAAGGCCTGCAAGGATGTTTTAATGCTGTTACTAGTCGTAAAGCATTACAAGGGTCCTTCTCTTTGAGGCCTGCACAGTCCACTTAGCTAAAATAGATGTTCTGGAAAGTTAACATAGACACCAACAAGAAGTCCCACCTCATTTAAGAGATATTCTGAACACCAACTCTGCCATAACAGCTGGTGGAAATACTTTCTGAAATTGAAAGTGTGAAAAATAACACATGCAAACCAAAATTGCTTACCTCTTGTATAAATAAAGTTTCCTACCTCCAAAAAAAGACAGTACAAACTTACTTATGAAGCTAAAGAGAGAACTTGTTTATTCAAGTTACCTTCCTTTATCCTTCACAGACTGACTGCCTTTTAAAATGGCAGACTATTGTTATACTGGAAAGTTTGGCCAACAATGGGCAAAATAAGTTATGTATCTCTGAACATTTTTGGCAGTCAAACTGTATATAATTTGTTAATCTGAATCATACAAGGAAACAAGTTTCAAACTCTGAATGACGAAAACTAACTGCACATTCCCTGAGATAAAAGTCTTTCTTTAGCACAATGAGAATCAGTAGCGGCATTCTGCCATTGCTAATTCCCAGAGAATTCATTAAACTGACTTAACTCACAAGCTACACAGAAAAAAGGAAAAAAAAAAAAAAATCAAAACTCTAACCAAGCATCCTTCTTTTCTACCAAGTGGGCAAGAAATCATTAAACATAGAAGAAAGAGATGAAGAACTTATTTTACTGACAACAGTACCCAGAAAAATCTTATTACTGTTCACGGCAGCACAAACTGGCAAAATTATCCATAAAGTAGCTTTTATCTCTCCCCAAAAAAAGAAAGAAAAAAGGAGTATCTATTCTTTAGTCCCTAAAGGGAGTGTGTCTGAGCAAATCCAGACGACTAAGTGGTTCTACATATGCCAGTTTCAAAGGGGGGGTTCTAAATGGTAGCTTCACTAGTGCATTGGGAGAGCATTTGTGGTTTGAAGGGGTTTTCTTTAAGGGAGTGAGAGAAAGAAAGAAGTGATACTGAGTTCTGTTTTAGAAAACAGTCATTCAACACATGCTTTAGAATCTAACAAAACTTCTGAACAGATGCAAGAGAGGACATAATGTTTTTCTACTGCTCGAAAGGAATATTTATCTGTATGAAAAACTAAAAATTCTCAGCTTCCAAATAACACATGAAAAATGTGTGCTTTTAGAAGATCAGATACTCCTAAAAATACTTTTTTTTGATGTTCAAAAGCAGTCAAGCATAAAGCGCATGCTTAGCAACAAACAAAATTCCTCAGATAGAAGTCATAACAGTTTTATTATAAGAATTTATAGAATGAAAGTAACATCATTTCCATATGAAAAACTCGAGGCCTGTATACTTAAGAAAGAAGGACAGTTGCACGTATTTTGTATCAGTGGGAATAGAAACAGGCTATTTTCACACAAGGGGGAAAAAAAATCAAGAAAAACTAACACTTTCATGCATTGAATTCAACTTCAATGTTCTGTATGTGCATTTCATCAGTACCTAGAAAAATGGATGAACTATTTGAAAAGAGGTAGTTGTATGTGATGGCTATGTAGAGATAGATAGGACTTACTGAAGAACTTGAGAAAAAAACAACAGCACATTTGAAAAGAAGTACATTTGAAAAGAAGCAGAAGAACTCAGTAATGCTCTGAGCAAGAGACAAAAATTGTAATTACCTGACCATTCTGCTGTATAAACAAACTTATTTTGCAGTCATCACCACCACAAGCCAGTATTGGTACTAGAAAGGAAAAGAAAGTCTTCATTTTTTATAAGATCTAATATTCTAGGATATGAAAACATATAAATACTGTAAAAATCAATATAGAAATACATTGAAATATATCAACACTAAGAGAGGCAAGTGTGATACCACTTTTTTGTTTTCACCATTAGCAGCCTAATAAATTAGTATCTTAAGAATACAGAACTCAGAAGTTATTTTGACATGCAAATAGTACCTATAAATATTTAAGATGCAAAAGTATTAGAGTTCTTAATTAATTTTATTTTATTGATATCAACAGGCATTTGCTCTAAATACAGAAGAAGGAAGGAACAAAACAAAATGACTCAGAACTAAGGAACTAATTCGAGTTCCTAAATCAACTAAGAGAGGTTTAGATGGAGTTAGCACAATTATTATACAGCAAATAAAAAGACCAAAAATGGAAGACAGATCACCACTATCTGTACCCAAGAATATGAAAGCAATGAGACACTTTTTACCCAAGACTACTCAAGTCTTGAGTAGTAGTTGACTTCCACTGGCTAACCTAAAAAGTGCACAAACCCCATAAGTCTATTGAATCAAACCAGAGAAAGTTATGCCTGAGGTTAAAAAAAGAGAAGTTAGGCGGTGTATTAGTTCCTCTCTCCTACAGAAGAGGATGAGGAAAAATAGTTAACGCTTACTGCACTCTTCTCTTAGGGACTGAAATAGTAAAAGCACATAAATTTAGTATAAAACTACGAAGAAATAAGTTATAAGTTAAGGACTAGACATCTGCATTTCTCAAGTCTGGACAGAAAGCAAGATACTAATTTCACTAAAATCAACTACTTCTTTTACAAAAAAACCCCATGCCATCCCTTTATATAGAAAATTTTACCTTTACTATGGATAGATCAAGATTCAACTTGAATATTCATAATATGTTTATCCTCTATACTAATTTCATCTTTCTACTTGTACCAAATCTGTGTCTAGTTATCCGCTGTTCCTCTTGCACTTCTCAGTTACATTCCACATTCTTACAGATCCATCACTTGCTTCTTCTCTCCAATCTCTAAGTCACAATTCACCTCCATCTCCTCCTCTCTTTAACAGGGCTAAAAAATCCTGCTTTGGATTGAAGGTAATGAGCTGCTTTGAATGAAGACCTGGTCATCAGGTCCACAGAAATGGGGCAGGGGTGAGGATTTCATCCATAAAATACAATACAATGGATGTTCTTGAAGACAATATCATCCTTTCCCAAGAAACACATATTATGGGCCATTACTGTAATTACATATACATACTCAATGGAATGAAACTTTAACTAATGAAAACAAAGAGAGAATTATTATTTGGTTGCTGTAGCAAACAAATGCAAATACTTTCACTCAGAAAGTTCTGTTAAGAAATATGCATCTAGCAAAAACAGACTAGTATATTGTTTTTCACATAAATGCTTTAGGGTATTAGAATTTGGATCTGATTAAGATAAAATTCCTGCAGAGAAAATATGAAAAGTAAGTTGGATAAGCAGAGCTTTTCCAAGTTCACTTGCTCTTTTTTTCTTTTTTTCACCTGTTGCAGTTCAGTTCTGAGGAGACAATTATTTACTGTCAGAGGCCAAGCTACATCATGACAATTATCCAGGTGGTAGGAAGAATCAGAGTATATGATGAATAGCTGATCAAGATTTGTAAAACAATAAATCCTATTGCCAGCATTTTAGAAGCAGAGTTTGTACAGACACTGCAAGGCAAAAAGCAAGCAAGCAACCAAAACAGCACAAAGCTCTTCTTCAAAGCTAAATAGTAAATGTACAGAAACTCCTTAACAAAAAGGCTGCCAGAAAAGTGTTTAAGCTGCATTCCAGCTGCAAATCACTGGTCAGGTCTTTATGAGCAGTCTCTCAGTTTTCCCTATTTGACTTCTTGACAAAAGTGGCTCATTTTTTTTTTTTTTTTTAATAATTTATTTTCAAAGACAATCAGTTAAAATCCTAGGCATCACGAACGTCTTCTGAAAGTTAAAGCACTCATTGCATATGAATCAATTTTCAATGCAAGTCTCAAATTACTTTGCTTGGTGAAATTAGAGGTTACTGTAAACGCTTCAGGAAATGTAGTTTATGATTTTCAGAAAAGTAATTCTGTATTTAGTTCCTGAGTTAAGAAATGCAGATTGTTCTCAAGAGAAAAGCTTCTTTGAATCTCTGTACAGCTGACAACTTAGCTTTCATAAAAATTTGTGAGCAACTCCTAAATTTAACACAGATCATTTTTCCCTGAAGATCATTAAAATTCCAAATTGCCATTAGAGATTAATGTTTCTGACAAATGATCAGCAGTGATATATTTAATAATTTATTTTAAGCTACTTTATTTAGATTTCAGAATTAACATACTCCTTAGCTATATGGACTACTATGTCAGGTTTAGTGAGAAAACACTGGCTATGCTTTATTAAGAGCCCCTTTACAGATTTCTACAGAAGACATTTCTATATATTTACGGTTCAAACTCTAAACTGTTTCCTGGTAATTTTAGCAGCAGAGGTCATTCGTATTAGAAGTGGAACAAAAAAAGCAAATGTCTAGAATTTTTTTTTTATTCCATACAAAATGAAATTTTTGTGCAAACTGAAATTATGCAAATCGAAAATAATTTCAGTTCTTGAAAAAAATAAAGTACTCTTTTTCAGGTCGTGAGCTTTGGATAACTAATCTGATTGTGGATGGGAAGAGTTCATAATAAAGGATTGCCCTGCTCTCAATGTAACTTTAAGCAACACTGGTTTTGGGGACTCTGGAAATCAAAATCCTTGCTGTACCACCTTTCAAAGAAGCTTCAACCACTTCATGCAATTTGAGTTTCAGAAAAATTTAGTTTTAAGAACTAATATGATAATTTTAATTTATGGTGTTTTCACAATATATGGTTACTTCTCTCAGGTACAACATGATTTCAACATTAAACAGATGCACTACTTTACAGTGTTACAGTGAGAATTTTTTACCTGTACAGTATCATATGAAGATATAATCTTCATTTGTTTTGTAATATGAATGTTATACTCATTGACACCACAGACACTTCACTTATAAAGAATATCCACACTGGAGGTACTGATTTTAATTTATCTTCAAGCCTTTTAACTTCATCTTAACAAACATACGTTAGTGTATTTACAGGAAAAGAGAGAGGTGTAAATGTTCTTTAGTAGTGCAGATGCTGCTTTTGGTATTACACATGCTCTGAAAACAGACACTGGCATTTCCAAATGGGACAACACATCCTGATAGAGCTTTCGTAGCTCCCAGAATTATCAAAGCCAAAGAATAAATTATGCTTGTAGGCATATAATCAAAACAACACATCAGAGTGGAACGCATGCAGCAAAGAGCTGAAAATTCTAGACACAGTAAGAAAATTTAGCACTTTTTCAGTTGGAAGCCTGGCAGGCCTCCATCCAGGTGAAAGACTCTAATATACTTAAACATAAACTTAATTCAATATATGTATCTGGCTTGAGGATACATTTGCTTTATTAAAAAATTTAAAAAATATATTTTNAGCTTCTACCTATTTGCAGAAAAATAATGTGTCTCTGGTAGCCTACAAAATCTAACATTTCTGTTAATAGAAACCTACATAAACTAGACTGAACAATCAGGTTAAAGTAGTTCAGCATCTCAGTTTTTTCAGTTAAGACTGAACAGGTGATAAACATTGCTTGGGAACCTAAATTTTTTGATGCAGGCCTTCAGATTTTTTTCTGAATCCTGCCCTTCAATTCAAACAACAAGAACAAACATATGCAGCAGCACTACAAGGAGTAGGTGCAACTAAGAGCATCGTCCTATGCCATTCGCTTACAGCATTGTTACCCCATTTTAAAGCCTTCCATCTCAAAAGTTAAAATAACCAACTCCATCTGAGTGCCACATTGAAGACACTGTAATCAGTCTGGTTTTTTAAATACTAAGAAGAGTTCAAAGAAAATCTTTAGATACAAGAATCAGCTTAAGCAGATTTCATAGAAAACAAAAACTGTGGCACACAGGTCTGGAGTCAGTCAAAATCTATTTGGGGGATTTCTTAGATTTTGTTTCCTGCATTGATATTCAAGATGTGCAGCTTTACTTACCATCGCTGCCAGGCAAGAAGGATAAGCAGACATCCATAACAAATCCATTTCCAAACTGCAGAATTTCAATGCATTTAGCTGGAAAACAGGAACAGACAGTGTTGATCTCATTCACTGTAACTATTACAGTTACACTGTCATTTCCTACTACATTACATAGTTAAAATTTCCCATCCATTTTTATTTTAAGAAGCTGAAAAACATCTACATTTTTTCAGAAGCCTAAACAGTAATATCGTCTTCTGTGTGGCCATAAAAATTCAACCAGAGTTAGTTGAGTTAAAAGATAATCCTGAGTATTAAATCTATACAGCTTCACTGTGGTAACATATCAGAAGCAATAAATACTACAAAATATATCCTGTGGCAACAGCATTCACTACACAGGAATCCATTTGTTACAACAGCAGCTAGAGAGATGAGCAAAAACCTGCAAATATCCCTGAGATCCTGGAAATGGTTAAACTAGTAAGCCATCCAAATAAACAAGAAGACAGCAGAAAAAAACCTCTCTACACCAGAAGAATTAGTCTCTCTGATGCCTTAGGATTTTAGCTTTTATGTTTTTCATGTATTTGTATTCCTGTAATTCTCTAGTGTAGAACTCTAAACTCCATATAGAGTGTTAGCTACTGCTTTCCCATTTTCATCAGACAGAACACTTCCTCTCTAGGCCTGAGAATCAAGGACACCTCACTGTCTCAAGCCCCAAGAAATGTAAACAAAAGTGAGTTGGGAGGGGGAGCAAACTTGGGGTAAATGACTTCATTACCTGAAGCTGTAATTGGAAGATTAACGCCCAATATGCAAANAAACTTATAAGGAAACCCAGGACTCGTCATCCATTTTTGGGTGCAGCCCCTGTGGGAGCCTTCATCTGCCCTAAATGTACCTGAAGACCCTTCAATAAATATAACTGCTTTTTATTCCCTTAATTTTGTCTGGCCTCCGTTTTTAGGTAGCCTATCAAGGCATCACCTCCATCACTGGAACCCACAACAGCAAAACAAAATGGAAAAGACAGGATTTCATGGGGTTCTTTGGGAGCATCAAAAATGTCTTCCGGAACATGGGGCTGCAGATTGGCAACTCTCTCATGTAGGCAAGGCAATATGAAATCTTCAAATACACCAGAGGAGGAAGAAAGCAACTAAAGAGATGCAGTCACTAAAACTTAACCAGCAAATAACACTTTAAATCTCAATTATCTACCCAATTATTTCTTACGTATTTTAGGATGCAGTTTTCCCATGCAAAGGCCTAGTTCAACAGAAGGTCAAGATCCCGTTATCCCAAACTTCATTGGTCAAGAATGGCCTAATTCTAGTCTGCCTCCACAATACAGAGCAAAACAATGGTTCAGATTATCATAATCTGAATACATATTTTATAAAAAGAGGTAAATTCAGGCCACACATCCTTGATGAAATATAAAGACAAATGACTCTGCAGAACAAATTCTGACCCAAGGCTTTCAAAGAGTAATACAGTGCTTTGATGTACTAAAGTCTGAAGAGAAATCAATGTAGTTGCAATACAAGATGTTAGTATTTAATGCTTAATGGATAAGCATTCATCACTGTTATTTAGCCAGTATGCCATCCCTAACATTAAAAAAAGTTACCTTCTGTACCATGCCGAGACCAGATTCTCACAGTAGAGTCAGAGGCTGCAGAAGCTATTAGCAGATTTAAATCAGGTTCATCTGACTGGTAGACTGCATCCACAGCAAAAACAGCTTCCGTGTGGCCTTTGAGAGGAATGCTTTTCAAGAGCTGAACACATGACAAAATTTTACAAAGTTTTAAATTCCAGTAACTTATCTGAGAGAATTTTTAAAGAAATTTTAGGAAATAAAATAATTTAATACTGAAAATGAGTTGTATACCTGCAACAGCAGAGCATCTGCCAAGCTATGCTTAAACTATAGTATATTCTAGGAAACCCAGAGAAGGGACACAGCAGCAATGAATATTAACTTGGCAAGATTTTGCTCAAAGCTGAACAGAATTAAATGTTCCTGTGTACACTATACAAACCTCACCATTCCTTGAGGAAAGCTGGAAACAGTATAAAAGTTAGGAAGAGCAGTTTTCTTTCCTTTTTCTCCTTCTCTTTCCCCTCACCCTAAGGAACATCTCCCAAAAGTTTGGAGAACCTTAGTGAAGGAGACAGAGCAGAGAACACAATGGAATAAGCAGCAGCTACAGCAGCTACAGCAGCAATGTTTAGCGTGTTCTCACAAATCAAAATAGCTTTTTACTCCTTCAAAATGCCAACATGAAAAACAAAACCACTAAATTTAGACTTAATGAATACAGGTGATTCAATTTGCAATCTGTTCCTCATAAACACAAAGATCAAAATAAGAAGCTTTTAATTTTGCAAACAAAAGTCATCCAGCATTTATCTAAATTTTAGCATAGACACACTTGACATCTCTTTCCAAAATACAGCCTGGTAGGCACCAGTAAGAATTTCTGATTGGTTCAATATAGAACTTTAAGAATTTATACTAGTCTAGCACTGCCATTAAAATGTGCACATTTAGCCACATTCTTTTGAAATTATTGCCATATGGCTGTGCACCACATCAGCAGAAAAAGTTTACAAAGAAGTCTGTAAGATATCTTAAATAAATGCATGAACAGTTACAATGGATCAGGATCAGAAATAACTTATTTCTGAGAACCTTCCCCCATTGAAGTAGGTTCATTTCCCCCTACTATGCATTCTCATGCATTTTAAAATGCCAAGTTTAATCATCTGCGTTGAGACAGCAGTGAAATGGGTTACCTACACAGCCCTTCACAATCCAGTGCCTAATAAGCAAGATTTTAAAAGCCAGATAATTTAGATGAAAAAACCACTCTAATTTATTTCAGGTCATTCTGAAGGCTCTTTCACACGATACTGCATTTTTTGCCTTACATTTTACAGTACAAATAATAAATTAGCATGTCTCCTTACTTTTCTCCATTTCTCTGACAAAATTGAATTGTTGTACAGATTTTTTCTATTTTTACTTTTTGTTAAACATCTACTCCAACTTGTATATCATCCTGGTTAGACTACCTACATACAAATCTCACACTGTTCCACAGATTGACAGGAAATCATTAGAAATGGATATAAGGAAACAAGGAAGAAAGGTACAGAAAATGCCAACTCAGAATGGGCCTCATGGTTTGAAGGTTTTAAGGTGGTTTAAAGAAAACTGCCGAGTGAAACCAGAAAGCTAATGAGTCAAGAACAGACAAACAGTGTCTTTCAGACACCTAAATCCACAAATCCACTCAATGACTGATGGATTAGTTAATTTCTTTACCAATGCTGATTTGAAAAAAATGAACTACAGAAAAGAGGAAACAACATTTATAGTAAAACATAGCAATACAGAGTACCAACAATTTCAAGGCTATACACGCTGGGTTCAATTAAAAAAAAACCAAAAACAGTCAACATGAAACAAATAGTATGAACCAGAAATACAGACAAAACAGATAATTTGTGATATGTGAGAAACTCGTGCAGAAGGAGATTTGAAAAGAGGTTATTCCTACTTACCTGATTATTCCATGTTACAGTATCTTTCCATTCCCAAAGAATAAGTTGTTTATCAGATCCACCAGAAATTAACTCTGTTTCAGAAGCTAAAAAATATGTTTTGGTTAGTTCAATGTACACTTGACTTTGTAACAGCAAAATAAGCAGTTCTGCTGGTTACTACTCACAAAATATCACTGGTAACCAAAGCTTCCACCAAAATAAAGTATGGTTAATAGGAGTTGCACTGTGCAGAATAGGTTAAGAGCAAAAATATTCCCTAAGAAAATGTAAAGAGAAAATTCACAGGACTGTTTAAAGTTCTGTATGAAAGTGGTAAAAATACTTTTCAAAAGACTCTCAAATCCAACACTGTAAATTAATCTTTTGGGTTTTTGTTTGGTCTTTCTGGAAGATAGGAAAATAAAGCAAGAGAAATCTAAACAAACAATTCAAAGCTTCACAAGAAAATTTAATTCCCAAGTTCCCTGAAAATAACTTCTTTTAATCATTTTTAAGAAGAATATGTTTTAGTGCAACCAGTGGAAAGGATGGCAGTTGATACCACTATTAAAATCTAATGTTTGCACTTCAGCACTTCTCAAAAAAAGAACGTAGCACATTACATTAACAGTCTAATCACCTGCCCCATTTCTCGTTTTCAGTTAGTCTCCATAAATGCCTAAAGGCAAGAATATGTGCCTATGAAAAGTCTGCACTAAGCAATGTTAAATCCTGGAATTACTATCCAGCAAAAGCCTCATAAGTGTCTCAAACATTTCTATCTATCTGAAGATTTTTTTTTTTTGAGCATATGACTGCTATGCAACTTAAGAGCTTTATACTCAGAGATTGCTCAAAAGGCATTGCAAATCAGTTTACAAAGTCAAAACATGGAAAACTCCAAACCCTCACTAAATAGCCTGGTAGCAGAACAAGCAGCACAAGCCATCGACCTGTGTGAGTTGCCACAGCCCCCTGCAAACATCCTCCTGGGGTGCCCTTGGCTGTGGGGCTGGGAGCAGAGATCCCCTCACTCACCAGGCAGCTCACCTGGGTTTGGCAGGTCACATTCCTGCAGACCCATCTGTTAAAATGAGGCCACACCTCGAGTACTGTGTCCAGTTCTGAGCCTCTCAACTCAGGAAGGCACTGACATGCTGGAGCAGGTCCAGAGATGGGCAATAGAGCTGATAAGGGTCTGGAGCACACGTCTTCTGAGGAGTGGCTGAGGGAGCTGGGGATGTTTAACCTGGAGAAGAGCAACCTCAGGGCAGACCTTATCGGGTCTCTACACCCAGTTAAAAGGAGACTGTGACCGGGTGGAGGTCGGTCTCCTTTCTCAGGCAGCAAGTGACAAGATGAGAGAACACAGCCTTAAGCTGCGCCAGGGGAGGTTTAAATTGGACAACAGGGAAAATTTTTTCCCAGCAAGGGTGATTGGACATTGGAATGGGCTGCCCAGGGAGGTGGTGGAGTCATCGTCCCTGGAGCTGTTTAAGGAAAAACGGGACGTGGTACTCATTGCCATGGTCTAGTTGGTATGGTGGTGTTGGGTCATAGGTTGAACTCGATGATCTCGGAGATATTTTCCAAACTAACGGATTCTGTGAAAATCCCTACTGCGAAGCCGGGCTTAAGGCGAAAGGATGCACTGCAAGCGCCGCAGTTCCCTATTTCCTTCAATGTACAGCGCAGCCCCGCTGTTGCCGAGCCTCCTTCGCCTCCTCTCTCTTGCAAGGGGAGCAGCGCCCGCGGCCTGAGGGGAACCGGCCCCGGCCCCGGCCCCACCGCCACACCGCACCCCCGAGGGGACGGCGGGGTGCAAGGCCGCGCTACTCACCGCGGTCCCGCCGGCGGACCCAGCGCACGCAGTTCACCCTGCCGGCGTGGCCGCGGAGGGCGGCGACCGCCCGCCTCACCTGCGGGACAGACAGACAGCACCGAGCGTGAGGGACTGATCCCGCTCCCAGTCTCGGCCTCGGCCCCGGTCCCGGTCCCGGCCCCCGCCCAGAGCGCATCAGCTCACCGCCGGGTCGTAGAGGATGACGTCGTGGCAGCTGCCGAAGCCGACGAGGCCGCCGCGGCCCCAGGCCACGGCGCCGCCGCCCGCCCGGTTGGCGCAGCAGGCGATGTGACAGAGCGACACGGGCGCCGCCATCTTCCCCGCCTCCGCGTGCGCGACCTCGATGTGCTCCCGTGGCAACGACCCCGCGCGGGGCGGGGCCTGAGGGGGGCCGGGCGCCGGAGCTGCCCGGTGCGACGGCGCGGGCTGGTGTGGGGCGTTTCGGTGCGAAGTTCTATCTTTATCGCACCTTTTACCGAGACCTCAAGGGTTTAAAAAGTTTGAAACTTTTCTGTTTGCTGGTTTCTGTGAAAAAATTCCTCCTGATGTCCAACCTAAAAGTCCCCCGTTGCAGCTTAAGGCTGTGTCCTCATCCTGTCGCTGGGTGCCTGGGAGAAGAAACCGACCCCCACCTGGCCACAACCTCTTTTCCGGGAGTTATAGAGATCAGTAAGGTCCCCTGTAAGCCTCCTTTTCTCCAGGCTAAACAACCCCATCTCCCTTAGCCTCTCCTCATAGGATTTACCCTCTGGACCCTTCACCAAGTGGATTCCACCTGAGCTGTGAGAGAGCTGAGATGAGTATCAGAGATCATGTCGCTGTTACCCATTCCTGGGCTATTTCCGTCACCTGTGAAGCCACCTTCTGATAAGGAACCATGCTCAAATTAAGTCTCTGACGTCGGGATGTATTTAATACTAACGTGTATGATGTCCTAAAATTACTGTCAGGGAAAGCATGAGAACTTGCAACTGAGCAATGGCCAGGCTCAACGGCTTGATCTGAATATGTTTGAATACTTCTAGTTTTCAGGGGGAAAAAAAGATGAGAACAGAGCAATTAGTGAATTCCATCTGTTACATTTTTATTTTTTCTTTTTTTGATATATTTATTGCCCTTCCTGCACAAGAAATTAAAACCAAATCAAGAAAAAATAAATACTGCACTAGTATTCTAGTTTTACTTGCATGGTCACTGGCCTTGAGAAATGGGATCACTACAGGGTATTACACTGTATAGATGTGCTGGAATTGTATCAGCCACTTGGCTTCATGGGTTCAAGGATTTTGCCAGTTCCCACTGGCAAACAGGTGCAAACAGCTGCCCCACAGGCTGAGTAGGAGCCTTAGCAGGACCTTCAAGACATCCACTCTGCCTCCAAATGCAGTGTCCCACACACGCAGAAGGCCCTGGAGCAGAAGCCAGCCTGAAGCATAAATGGAGAGCTCTGCAACAAAAGCGTGGAAAGGGAGAGAAACAGAGATGTGCTTCCTGTCCTCAAATCACACGTAAGATATCCTGAAATAGTTGAAACTGAACTGAGAGGCTGGAAAGTCTGGGCTGGAGGGAGAAGCTGGCTTTGCGGGGCTGTGCAGGGGATGGGGCAGGAGGTGGGGGCAGGAAGAGAAAGCAGCGAAAAGCAAGTAGGCATCCAGAGGAAACACTCTGCATAGCACATGGAACATTTTGGGCCCTCAACCTCTCCTGCCAGGCCTTTATCTCCCGGCGCATTCTTGCATCCTGGCTGTTGGCAGCGCTGTAACCTGACACAAAAACCTTGCTGATAGGCACAGTTGTTTTCCAGTGGATATGAGAGGAAGGAAGCTGTGCCTGATCACACACAAGATACAGCCAGAAATGTTAGCTGCTAGGGGAACAAATGACTCTTTGCAGAAAAATGCACGGATCCAGTCATCAAAGCATGCCTTAACTGAGGAGTGCTGTCTTGAGCTGCCAAGGATGGCTGCGCAGCAGTCAGGTTGCACAGCAACCCCTTCTCAGCAGGCCTTGCCAGGGTTGGAGTCAGGGCTCCGGCAGAAGGAGGCCGGGCACTGCCAAAAAGCTGGGTCATGTTATAGGACTCGTGTCTGTTGCTATGGGAACAAAGCTGGCTCTGGCTGTGATTGTAGGCATAAATGTAGGCTTTTCCAAGATGGATGGGGTGAGAGACTCCTCTGTGACACAAAAAGTTAACTCAACTGATAGATAACCTGCTGCTTTTGCTGTCCTGTAAACAGTTTTACTGGGGTGCTGCTTGTGTTGGAGAGATTAGGGGGTGCATCATGCCTGAGGGTTCAAGGGCACTGTGGCCCCATGCTGCAGGCTTTTGTGGGGCACCTCAGGGATGGTGCTTTCCCAGCCAATTTGAGATAGCACGTTGTGGATGGCTGCTAGCACCAAGTATTGAGAGTGATTACCTCTTTTCTCCAAAAAAATGTCTGTCACTGTCACCCCTGTGCCACCCTAACACAGTCCAATGCCAAGAGAACTGGGATAAATCAACACAGAATATGTACTTAAAAGTGCCATGAAGAATGCTGCAGCAGCATCATGGTGCCACGGCTAAAAAAGCACAGGAAGCTGGATTTATGTCCAGGCCAGATGAGCCTAGTTTCTTACCTTTCATAAGTATTATGTCTGACCAAGCCCTCATTCCAAGGAGACCCTGAGCCTTTGGTCAAACTCAAGAAAGTTTTTATGTGAATTCTGATGTTACAGGATCTTCTCTTGAAAACTGAAATATCTGGAGGATATAGTATGAGAAGTTTAGAATATCAGATAATTACAACAGAACCAATATGCCTTTTATGAACACATACTTTATAAGGAAGCAAAAGTGATGGTCAGTGATGTTACAAGGATGGAAAAGGACATACTCTAGACTTGTTGCCATCTGCCAGTCTTCATTCATAGCTAATGTCCTCATGGAATTAAAATCTCTTGTAGAGGCCCAGAGAAGTTGGTGCTTCCTTCTCCTTAGAGTGGGTCATCATATCTGTCCTTGTTTTCCTTCATATTCCCAGAAAATAACTTCTTTATTTTTCAGAAATATATGTAAAAATAATCTTCCTCTTTTTGCCCCCTTTGGTGTAATTTTTGAGACACAGGAAGAACTCCATTCATTGGACATCAGAGATGTTGTTATGGTGCCTAAGCAGACTTCAGAAGTCATTCCATAGTTTTTTTCCTATCTTTTACGTGTCCCAGTTTGGTTCTGCCAATGGAGGTACATCAACAAACTCTTGTAAGGGAGATACTACTTGTACAAAAGCTTTCCTGAGCTTGAAACAAATTTGCCAGTTAGTTAGATATTGAAAAAACTTCTGTTCCAATAGTAATTTAGTAGCAAAATAGTAGTTTTGTATAGCAACAGTAATTTTGATGGTAAACTCATGTCTACAAGCTAGGTTTTGCAGGCAGGGGTGGCTTAGTGCCCTTCATGTGCTCCCTACCCATCTCAGTTATGCCTACAACTCTATGAGAGAGAAGGAGAAAATACAACACTAATCAAAAGGTTGTAATTAGTGTTTAGTATACTTATCTAACTATGTCTAAATATTGAGATTAAAATATAACAATGTTGCAAATACCTTAAATCGAAGTTTAATGCTTTTTTGATTGGGTGAAATCTTCTTGATGTACAGGAATATGTCTTAATAGACATGAGTCATTCTACATGATCTATGAAAAGCAGCAGTCACATTTTAGGTTTACAGGTTAATTATATGTAGTTTAATTCTATAGAAGAAAGTTCAAAAGTTTTTAAATGAGCAAAGCCAAGTACTCAAAGGTTGGGAGTCTTGTTCTTCTTGTAAATTGTTGAACTTAGCCTATCTTTATGTGTCTTCAGTGTATACATGCTTATGAAGTAATCCCTAAAGAAATTGCCTCATATACAAGTTACTGTTTGCTATTTTTACTTTAGGTTGTTTGCCTCCAGTAGCAACCTGGATGAGTAGTGCCTGGTGAATGAGACAGCTATTAATTATTTTAATGTCTCCTCATTAGTTATGTCATGGTCCTAGGCTTTATTTGTTGTACAGTAGTTTTTTCTGTACAGCACAGAATTATCTTTTTCCATAGGTTTTTAATTTTTTGGTAGTAATGTCTGCTTTTTCTTTATAAGATAACTCTTAGGCAGAGGGGTTTTATTATATTCATTTCCTGGGGTCAGTTTCTCCCTAGACCAGAATTCATAATAAGATCACAGTCTTATAGAATGGCTTGGTTTGGAAAGGACCTTAAAAATCACCTAAAATCACCTAATTTCAAGCCCCTGCCATGGGCAAGGACACCTTCCACTATACCAGGTTGCTCAGGGCCCCATCCAACCTGGATTTGAATACTTCCAGGAATAAGGCATCCACTGTTTCTCTGGGCCACCTGTTTCAGTGCCTCAGCACCATCACAGTAAAGAATTTCTATCTAATGCCTAGCCTAAACCCGCTCTCTTTCAGTTTGAAGCCGTTCTTGCTCTTCCTATCACTACACTCCCTGATAAGTAGTCCCTCCCCTATTTTCTGTAGTTTCCACCCACTTTAGATACAGGAAAGCTGCTCCAAGATGTCCCCAGAGGCTTATCTTCTCCAGACTGAACAACCCCAGATCTCTAAAGCACCATAGATCTTTAGGGGTGAAATGCCCATTGTGGAAGACAGAGAATAGCATTCAGGAGAGTGGCAAACCATCCACAGCATCCTTTGCCTCCCGCTTGGCTTGAGAGCATTCAAAACTTGGAAATCAGATTCCAGCTCTGGGACACTTCTGATGGCTTGTGCCGAGGTTTCATTTGAGGGATCAGAGCCGGAGCACTGTGACAATAAATATTAAACAGTGACCAAAAACCGAGACGTTTAAATAAATTCCCAGCTTCACAGAGTACAACAGCTGGGAACAACTCCATTGCCTTTGACATCTTGAGAACAGATCCAGCCTCTTCCTTTTTGCCAGCTGTGGGATCTGTGTTGGAAGGTATTCCACTGCATGAGGAATATTAATTTATGGGTTTGCTAGGATTTCCTTCTCTTGAGCAGATTTGCTGCCAGAAGGGATGACCAAGGAACCAGGGACAAGTGTCATTCTCAAAGTTACTAATTGAGTCCATTAGAATTCAGCATCATAATGTTTTTTAACTGCCACTGAAACAATTCGGGAATTGTGGGTCCTGCATTCAATAAAAGTTAAGATTTCTGCTCTATCTTCAGTATAATGTAAACCTGGGGCATCCTTTCCAAATACATTTCTCAACATAAAAAAGCATATTGTTACTTCAATAGATTCAATTTAAAATGTTTAGAGTATGTTTTTAGAAACAACTTCTCCTTTAATTCATCTCGCTGAAGACTTTAAGTTGATGCCGGTGAAAGAAGTTGAACTGAACAAATCTTAACTATAGCTATTTCCATTTTTCTTGAAGGCTATATTTTAAGTATTCTATGAATAGTTAAATCCCCACTGCCTAAATGGATTTCTGATTTTCTAAAGAAAAAAAAATCCCTAATTATTTAGAAATATAATTCAAAATTAGTTCTCCAAACAATGACTGTAATTGCTGGCTGAAAGAAATTCCGCATAAAATCTCTCTGATATTCTTTTTTTTTAAAGGAAGACCTAACACAAACATGACCTAGAAAATTGCTTGGGGAAAAAACAAAAAGAGAAAAGGAATGAAACAGCTTGTCACATAATCAAACTGATTATGCATTATGTTTTTGAAACAGAAGCTCTAAAAAGAGACATGATAATGGGCATTCATTCCAGCGGGCGTACGTGTACAAACACACATGCACACACAGACAAAAGAAAAAGTGCATGGAAATGCCATCTGGAATAATTAAAGTAATATTTTCCACTTAAATTCTGTATTAGAAGCAGTTCTTATAGGACTTGTGTAGGATATACAATAATAGATACAGAATATCTCCCAAACCCAAAAATAAATTTTGTAATAATCTCCTGATGCATCTCTTCATGCTCATTTAAAAAAACCAAACCTAACACATGGAGTTAATATCAGGTGGTGGTTTTATTTGTACACATACATATTTATGCATGTAGCCACATCCACTGCATATATATTTAAAATGGGTTTGATCCTGAAGGGATTTTGTACAAGTTACATAACCTCCAGAAGGATATGCCTGATCCAAAGCCTTCAGCAGTCAGAGATTCCCAGTATTTGAGGAGGCTTTGAATCAGAGGTCTGGTTACTGACATTAGGACCCCGCAACCTTTTTTATCTGTATAATAATGCCACACTTCCCTGCTCTTTGTCACTGTCTCACTCCCAGTAACTTGGTGAGCACAGGCAGGAAAATTAATAACCTTCTATCCTGCTGGTCTGAAGCTGTCATGAGTTTCAGGGGGAAGTACAAACAGCATTACAAGTTTGTATGAGGAAATCCCCATTCCCAATGCTAAGTTCTCAAAGACAAATGTCTACTGAGTCTCACAGCTGCAAAGAAAAGAGGAACATGACACAGCATATCCTATGCTCATACAGCAGCCTGCTTGTGTTAGGTGAAACTTCCTCTCCTAGGAAAGATACTGAAAAACTCCCTCACTTCTGTCAGAATGTGTTTTCCTTTTTAAAACTGGGGAGAGTTCTTTTTTTTCTTTTTTCACTATTGGTGTATATTGGTGTACAAAGCTTCCGTAGTAGACGACAACTTCTTTGGAGAATTTGATGAACTGCTTTACCACACGTTGTAGATGAAGTTGAAAGAAAGGCTTGAACCTGTCCCGCCACAGTGGCCACAAAGTGCCCTGTGCCATTCAAGTTGGAGCTGGCACCACAGGTGACTCTGTTGCTTTTCTGCTGTCACCCACAGGAGGACGCAGCCCAGTCATATGCCACAAGCCACAGAGGAGAAATAAAAAATACTTTATTTTGCAAGGGGAAAATGTGGCTTAGCTTAAATAAGCGCCTCAGAGGGAGACTTCATACCACACTAGCATTAAGAAAACATTGTTAACAAGAAAGGTATTTCCTACAGAGATGTAAGACTGAATAATAGTTGATGGTAAAGAAATTTAGAAGGGAAAGACAATGAGTGAACATGAGGAAAAAATATCCCACTGATAAATCAGTTAAAGCCTATCAGATTAGGAAATTGCAGTGAACTGAACAGGAATTTGTGATACCTCTTCAGATTTAAGGTAGTGAGATCTGCTTTGCACCTAACCCTGGAGTTCAGCCTCTTTCTTCTGCATAAGTCTTAAAAACATATCCTTTAGACATCGAGTTAAAATTTTGATACTTAAAATTAACTCGCTGGATAAAATAGAAAAAATGAAAATGAATTTGCATAAGGAAAACACCACGAAATAGAGAGAACACGAAATATGAAAATATAAAAAGCTGCATCATTTTAACAATTTAGAAAAACACATACAACATATAGCTCAAGCTGGCATTTCCAAGCACATTATTTTTAACTCTCACATGCTAAAGTGTTTTGAGGCAAGGTATTTTGTCTACATTTCCAGTCATAAATAGAACCATTTAAAGAAGTAAAATACTGAAGCAGGGATGTCTAGAGAATGAGGGCAAAAGCAGTCTCTGCACCAGTAAGCCTTACAGGACATTCTACAAATAGGTTTGCATGAAAGAACCAGGCAGAAGGGGCCTCTACTGAAAGCCTGCAGTGCACACTGAAATTCACTCATGAGAATCAAACTTCTGCACACTCAGCAGTAATAACACTCAGAGAGTAGATCCTTACCTTTCATGCTGCATTAACTGTCAACAAAACCACACTTACGCAAGGCTAGAGTAAATTTTTACCTCATTGTGAGTGCAAGAAAAATTGTCATTTCACCAAGGAATATTTTCAAGGTAAATTGCAACATGCCTCATAGTTCCTGCCCCAGTTCTTCCATTTCTTCCATCCAAAACGTTCATCATCCGTGTAATCAGCAATAGCAAAACTTTGCTTTTGCTTGGCTTTCCCTACAGTCCAAGACGTGGAGAGCTACATCCTCCTGGTTATACATACAAATTATGGGGAAAACAGGTTGGAGAAAGAGATCTGGGAATTTTGATTGATAGATGGCAGTTTGAATATGGGTCAGCAGTGTGTCCTGGGCTAACCACATCCTGGGATGCATCAGGCACAGCGCATAGACAGCCAGTTGAGGGAGGTGATTATCCTGCTCTGCTCTGCACTGGTGCAGCCTTACCTTGAATATTGTGTGCAGTTTTTGGCACTACAATGTAAGAAGGAAATTAGACTGCAGGAATGTGTCCACAGAAGGCAACCAAGTTGACAAAAGGTCTTGAGGGCAAGACTTCAAGAGGCGGCTGAGGTCACTTGGTTTGTTCAGTTTTGAGAAGGCTGAGGGGTGGCCTCATTGCAGTCTACAGCCTCCTCAAGATGGGGCAGTGGAGGAGGAGGCACTGAGCTTCTCTGGTGACCAGCAATAGGACATGAGGAAATGGAATGAAGTTGTGTCAGGGGAAGTTCAAATTCTTCACTGCGATGGTGATTGGTCACTGTAAGAGGCTCCCCAGAGAAGCAGTCATGGCAACAAACCTGTCAGAGTTCAAGGAGTATGTGGATGATGCTTTTAATTATGTGGTGTAATTTTAGTTAGCCATGTGAGGAGCAGGGGATTGAACTCAATGATCCTTATGGGTCTCTTCCAACTTGAGGTATTCTGTAATCCTTTTCCTAGTCTGTCATTACCTTCTAGAAACTTTTTTTTCCTTTTCATATCCTTTTCCCTCTCCTGTTCACTTCCCTCTTGCCTTAACATCTGCACTGAGTGTTTTGCAGAATGCATTGTGTTCAAGGAGCTGGCAATCCTGAACATTCCTTTTCTACTGGGCCTTGTACACAGGGCTCGAGCAGCCCGTTCATTAGCGTGAGCAGCCTCAGTGGGAGCCGCCCCACACCAGCCTGAGCTGCACTGGCGTCTGTGGGATGGAGATACCATTCCAAGCTGTTGGAAGACTGTCTGTTAGCTGGACAGCCCACTCAGACAATCTGTAACTTACAAAACGGTTGAGAAAGGTGATTTTTTGTGTGGATCAGGGGGTGGAGCACAGCTCTCCTGCCTGGGAGAGTGCTGCCCGTGGAGGAGTGAGTGATTAGCTCAGTTGGTTGGAGCATGATGCTAATAACACCAAGGTTACTGTTTGATCCCTGTACGGGCCATTCACTTAAGAGTCGGACTCAATCCTTCTGGTCCCTTCCAACTTAGACTATTCTGTGTGACCCCTGTCACTGTAACCTCCAGCAGGTGCAGGTGGGTGCTAGGCTGCCTGCCCAACAGGGTCCTTAGGCTGTGCCAGGCTGCACAGGTCCCCTGCCTCCAGGGTCACCTCACCTGCATCACAGTCACAGAGCTGCCTGTGGGCAGCTCCCACACCATACCAGCCACTTTGCCTCCTACGTGGCCTTGCCTGTATCTAAGCATGCAGCAAAAAGTTCTGAGCATCCTTCAGGAACAGTTTTCTTGTGAGAAAATCCTATATTAGCTGAAAGAATCAAAAGGGGGAGAATAGGAGAATGTCTCTCCATAGGCACGATCTGCTCTGCACAGAATTCCTTGGGGAAATCCATCTGGCTCCATCTGATGCTGCATGAGCACAAGAGTGCCCAACATCTGAAGGGATATAAAATGTACTCACTGTATATATATTCCTCTTATTTTCTTATTGTACAAAATCTGCTATTTTATGAAGTTGTTTAGTTTACTAATGTTTCTTGTTGATATCCATAACAAGCCCTGTTCCATCCCTTTCCCCCTTCACCTCACCCCCTCCCCAGTGCAGAACAACCTCCTCTGCCTCTTTTCCACTGCAGGTGTAACCCTGCCCTCTAATCCCACCACCCCTCTGCACCATTAGCTCACTTCCCACCTCACAGCCCTAAGAGCCAGGCCATAGAAAGGCTTTGAGATGCTCATGAAATGGCAGGTACAGGTACAGGGGGCTGAAAGATTCTGTCACCCACCTCAGTGTGCTTGCACTATATTTACATTTCTCATACTGTAACATATTCCCTTAAAAAAAAAAAAAAGTGCTATAGAAGTTGAGAGATCTGCACTGAAGAGTTGCATACATGCCTCGTGCAGAAACCAGCTAAACCAAACCAGGGAGCTGCATATCATTCCCAGACTATTCATGTGCTTACTGCTACCAAGTTACCCAAAAACATATAGCAAGCAAGCATCATAAAGGGGAGCTGCTGAGAGGATTTCTACTTGCAAACTTCTCTGCTTTTTGTTTAGCACTTTGTGAGACTGGCTTTAAATTATTCTGATTTCAATGGCCTTTTTCTTATTTTGTTTTCCTGACTGTCATTAGTCATTACCTGACTTGGAAGTGCTCAGGATCTGAGGAAGCCAAGGCATTTTGGTTCAGCTGTCAGGTGAGGCTTGTGACAGATGGCAAAACTTTATTCTTAATGAGAAGTTTTTCCACCACAGGTCTCCAGCAAGGGAGTCCTCCCTCCCTAAGCCTGCAGTGAGCCCAAGGTCACTGTGGCAGGACATGCTCAGGTGAGTATCAGGGAAAAACACAAGCCCCGCGGGGGTCTGTAACAGTCTGCAAGTGGTGGTGTTACCCTGAGGACTGTTCTACCTTTTGAACACCAGGGTAATAATAAGGATGGCAAAAAAAGCATGAACCTTTAGCCTTGGGGAAAACTGAAAAAGGTGCTTTCACACTGGAGCCAAAAAAACAAAACAAAATTGTATTACTTACTTGGAGTTTATAACAGCCTGAATCCATCTGCATCAAACATTAGTCATCTTTACAGAGTTTTTAGTAGAAAGAATGAATAAATTATAATAAACACAACATTCTTATTTTTTAATACAGTACAAAACCGACTAAAGTATTAGCAGGTGAGTGCTAAAACTATAAAGCCAGCTTATTATGGTCATATTTGAATTATATAATCTCTAATAATTCTTTAATATTTTTCCAGGTGTATACCAATGGAATTGTTATCACAATCTTTTCCAAATTCCTGATAAAAGGCATCAATGTGAATAAAAAAATTATAGCATAGTAGTGATTAGCTTTAGGATATGTAAAAGTCATGATCTTTCTCTTGTATATTTGTAACTTTCTGTATAAAAATTTATATCTAAACAATATTTTCTGACCTCCTTTTGAATATGTAGCATCTGTTAGGAAGTAAACATAGATCTTCTTGTACTGTACAGAAGATGTCAATGTTCTATAAAATGCTAAGAAAATGTTTTAAAGATGATCTTTTTTTTTCAAAACATGAGCCTTTTTTTTCTCCTTAGATCTGTGAAAAGTATATGTTTTCCTTCTTGCTATTTCCATTACATACAGGAAAATTTTATTTTCCTTAATTTAATCATAGAATCATAGAATGGCTTGGGCTGGAAGGGACCTTGAAGAACATCTAGTTCCAACCTCCCTGCCATGGGCAGGGACAAATTCCACTTGACCAAGTTGCTCAGAGCCATATCCAACATGTCCTTGAACACTCCCAGAGATTCAGAGAACTCCTAGAATAAATCTAATCTCTCCCTAAACATAAAAAGGATTACAGGAGTTGTCCCAGGCTGATAGAAATTGTTATACTTCTCTTGGAGCACATCTTTGATTGTTTGCATCTTCTGAAGGCTTGCTTCAGAACTGTGGTAAAGAAAGTGGCATTTTATTCTTCTTTTTAGTAAGTGTTCAATATGCCCAGCAAGCTATGACAGGAATCAATTCATTGCAGCCCCAGTACATTATAAAAATCCTCTTACGAATGTTGGAAATTTATTTTACCATTTTCAGGGCAGCAGTTAAGAAACAAATTGAATAAATTTTAGGTGGTTGTTCATGAAACCGAAATAAAAAGATCAGCAGCCTCCTAGGCAGATTTTTCCCCTTCTGGGTTTTTTTTGGTTTTGTTTTTATGACATAGAAACAGGATGTACCTTCCCTATTTTATTATAGATAATTGCATCCAAATCTTTTCAGATATTAAAAATAACTCATTTTCATGCATCTTTGTAAAATACCTGGTGGGCTTTTTTTTCTATTTTCTGCATCACTATTATCTCACATTTTGTTATTTCTATTTGTCCAGAACTATACCTTTTCTCAAAAGAGATCATCAGATGCAATTTGACAGTATGTTTGAAGAAGCTCTGACAAACAAAGAATGACTAATAAGGGTTTTACCATTATTTCACATCACTGTTCACTTCCAAGTGAAAACCTCAGCCTACATTTTTAAGGATGCTATTGTATGAACAGACTATTCGTTTGTTCAAATATTTTTTCATAGAGTAGTTCCTTTTCTTTCCTTTCTTTCCAGTTACTTAAAGTCCTTACTTGATTCTTACAAGCACATTATTACATTAATCTTTTAATTTTCAGTACATAGACATCGTTCTGCTTGTAGCCTGTATATATTTTGTCCTTTCAAAACTTTAGAGATTATTTTTTGTGTCTAAGAGACTTAAATAGGTTAGCTGTTTATTTTGCTGTCATGTGCTTCTTTCTGAGTAACACTGAATTCTAAATAAGATTAGTAGTAAACTAAATATTATACACAGTTATGAAATATATTAACCAACAGAATTGAATAATATGGCAATAATTTAGTATTTATTTGTATAATAGCCATAAAAGGAGAATCATATTAAAGCTCAGAAATCTTCTTGAGCATTGGAGCCTGAGATAATCTGGTTTAGGGTTTACATTTCGTGATGGTTCCATTGATTTATGTCTCATTTGACAAGAAGGTATCTGATAAAGTGTCTTTTGAGTCATAGGACAGGAAGATTAAAGAAATTTAAAATTTTCATATCTTTGGGCTACAAATCCAAGTTAAGCATTGTAAAACAGAGGTAACCTACCTTGCAAAGATGCTGACTCCCAGCTGGTAGGGACATGAGTTGTTGTCACTCATCACATTATCCCACTGAAATCCTCGTGTCTTGCCCTGTCTGCTCCCTGTTACATGTGACATGCCTTCTCTGATCACACATTCCTTCAAATTCTCTTGCCCAATTTTTTTTCCCCAAACCTCTTTTCTCCTTAAACCCTTTCAGCAAAACTGTGTGTGCTTATAAATATTTTTAAATTCCATATAGAGTTTTAAAATCCAAGACACTGAATAAAAACGTGACCATGACCTTTATTATGGAAGAAGAGGGTTTGAGCAAAGGCTCTCATTTGAACCCTCTTCTTCCACAATCCCCATTTTTTCCCATGGTGTATTATTTTACCTGCTCCTACCCTATTTAGAGATTTATATTATTATGCTTCTCTAAAGAGATTTCACATTTTCCTTCTTCACAGACAATAATCTATTCCAGACAATGAAATTTTTTTATGTCTGAGCAAATATTGATTAAGATCATGCTTCAATGCATGAAAATTTTTGATAATCCTGCAAATCTGAGTTTGGCCATTTGTAGTTCTAAGTTCTAGGACTCCAGTTGTCCATATGCCCTTCCTGTAGAGAGAGGAATGCAATGGAAGGTAGCTCCTTTCTCCCTTCCACCTTCCCCCAGTGCATCAATCCAGCCCTGCTGTGGAGCCAGGGATACGTATGAACCCTCAAGACTGAAGGTGATCTGAAGTCCAGTAGCCAGAATTCAGCTTAAGAAGTCTGGCTTTGCATGGAATTTCTGAGCCAACACTTCTGTCCTGCCAGCTTTGCTTTGCACTAGAGAGCTGTTATCCACAGCCGAAGTGCAGAGTGGGTTGGCACATTTTGTTATTTCCTAAATTGCTGCAACAAGTTTTGTCTGAACTTTTTGATCAATCTCCTCAACCCGAAGAGTGAATATAATAACCAGGCAGAACACAATATTCGCAGACAAGGAGGCTTCTTATCTATCAGAGACGGGTTTTTTTCTGTCCTGTTTTCTTTTCCAGCAGCTGCATATAATGGAACTGTCATCTTTTATCATGAGATGTTGTGATACTCCCCTGTTGCTTTCCTAAGCAACAGAGTTCCTTCAAGGCAAGTACAGTTATGTTTTCAATTAAAGTACAATGTCATACATTTGTTTCCATTTCCATCTCATAGACAAACAGTGAAGGTAAAGAATATATATTGTATTTTCATCCAGTTTGTTCAGGAATTTGAGAACCATTCATAGGTTGGCAGGGCCACTGTATCACAGTGCTTACGTAGCTTCTCACACTTAAGACAAATTTGCACATGCACATCTAGCTCTCAAAAGCACATCCATCTTTTCAATGTCATTTGATTTCAAGTAGTCACTGATTTCACTCTGTATCATTTAGGTAATACCTCTGACCCCAGTGTTCTCCTCCACTTCTGAGTACTGTGATCATTTTGACCTGTTTGTGCAAATGCCCCCCCACACAAAGGCAAGTCAGAGATGTGATACTGATCTTCACTATCTGGAAACCTATTGCGTTGATGGAGAGGTATTTTAGTCCCATTCCTGAGTCCAGCAAATATTTTTACATTTAATGTTAGTATTTGTAATAAAAAGCAGTGTCCTTACATGAATCATTTTGGTGGCACTGAAGAACTGCATGTTTTGTTTTATTTTTGTCTGAGTACGGTTTGGTTTAAAATAAACTTGGTTTGTTTTGCTGAGCATCATTTATAAAGGCCTGGAAGGAGGTATTGAAGATGACTGGATGTGATGTGCTCTGAGCCCTTCATCTGTTGACGTGCCCCTGTATAAGCTGCACTACAATATACAGGGTTTATGGTGAACACTAGGTAGCCTCCAGCAGGGCTTTTACCCCACTTCACTGAGGTTATAACTTTGCAAATGGCAAAACTTAAATTATTTAATCTCCAAACTAGAAGATAAATCCTTTTGCTGTCTTTGAACGTAGGGCTGCCAGGAATCCCAGGAACCACTTATGTAAAAGCAAACCACCCAACACTGTATGAGGCATCCTAGAAAATTTTTCCAGAGCTGCTTCTGTACCACCTACACAGGCTGTCCTCAGCCTACCACTGGCAGGCTGGCCAAAGCCTTGTACAGCTAGTTTTCTTAAAACTTGGCATCTTCTTATTTCTTCTCTTTGTTGAAAAGAGTTTCTGCCTGTAGGTTGCTTTTTCCTGTGCTATGAAGGCACATGTACTCTCTGCTAATAAAGTATGATGATAGCCTTGCTAATCTTCACCCTGCTCCTTGTTTTTCTTCCTTGTTGTTCAGCTGAGGCTGATTTTCAAACCTTTTCAAGAAACTTTAATGAGAAAGAATTTTTGCATAGATCATCCTCCCTCCCACTCATAGCAATTGTGATTTTCTCCTGTTATTTGAGGCAACAATATTTCTAAAGAGACATTTCTTATGTGGAAAATTATTGCTTGGAAAAAGGTTTCTTCTCCTATTACTGTTTCACAGTTTATCAGGTAGGATCAAGCTAAAATGGCTAATCTTATATCCAGTTTTCAGGCTGTAAACCACATATAATAATCCTATTTTGAAGTCCAGCAGCAGACATAGGAGGGATTAGATGACTCAGAGGAATAAAAAAGGCTGGGTGAGTATCTGGAAAAATTTTCTTGGTAAGTCTGTACAAGATTGAATAGAATTTTCCCCAGGAGAAAAAAAAATAAATAATTTTGAGTAGCTCAAAACATTGAAAACAAGTTCGGATGCGATAGCTCGTAGAAGAAGAATGTTGGACTAAAGCAGATAATAAGCAAAAGAGCTTGAGAGTTCTTTCTGTTTCTTCTCTATGGAAGGGTAATTAGGTATGTGCACAATTACAAAGCAAGTGGCATGCATGATGATGTTTCCCTCAGTCAGATTTGTTTTTCCGTTCTTCTAATTTGGCTTTAATTAACACTAACACAAATAGGTGTTTTTTCCTGCATATAAGCACAGATATGTTCTGTGGTTAAGGTTTTAAATCACGCCTGGGGTGCGCTTAGGTAATTTCTATTGGTATTAGAGAGAATAACACTTTTTTTTTTATGTGCAGCCGGAGCAAATGGTACCCAAGTATAACACTGATAGTCATGCTTTGTTGTGTGTGTGAAATTTAGCAAAGGGAATTAACAACCCAAATGAGCGCTCCCACATGAAGGATAGTATTAAACAAATCTAGCTCTAAGTCCTGACCTTCCTACCCATAATTCCTGTCAGGAGACTTTGAAGTCTGATACTAAAAAAGCTATGGAGCTTGGAAACTGAAAACAGCATTTCACAGGTATTAGCATGATAATTAGGAGTCTGTTTAACACATGATTTTAATTTGAAAGTAAGTAATCAGAGTTTAGATGACACTTTGCTTAATTATATTGAGTGTTTGACATGAAAGTAAATTAATAGCAAATTGATTTCCACCATCTGCTAGTATTAATGCTGGGAAAACCAGTAGAACTCCAAATGCCATAGCTTTGTTTTATACATACATTCTTTAATATTATTATCCAAAAAAGATGTTGCATCTTTGTAAGAAACAACACGGTGCACTCAATGTAAGAATAAAGCAGCCAAAACAGCTCCCTAGAGAGCAGAAGACAGTGTGGGATGTGATTGGGATTGGGCCTGTAGCACCACCACTGCCCACCGCACAAGGCAAACGCAGTTCCTGAAACTTTACACGTTCCAGACTGTGTCCTCGAGTATTTTGAGTGTAACCAGATAAGAAAGGGAAAGAGTCCCACTACAAACACTCAACCCTTTGCAATATAGAGAGAATTGGAAAGAGAGTACATGTGCTCAGATTTGTCATTATGCCTTATAGTTAACCAAGGCTCCATAACCCCAGCCTGAGAAAACTGTCAAGTGTTATCATCCCCCAGTTTTACAGCTGGGGTTGTTAGAGAGAACATTTCTCGTTGGAAATGTTCTGCCTTTGGCATTGTTATGCGGATTTTTTAATCTCACAATGCAAATTATTTCACAATTTAAATGTAGGAACCATTATCACCCTAATCTTTTTCTTATGAGGAATACATAATTGGAAATTGCCTCCTCTCTTGAAGAGCACAGCTTTCTATACAAGGTATACAACTCATATCTAACAAAAAAGACTACCGTGAGAATGAATTAGGCAATAAAGCAGTGAAGGTATTTTTAAACGAGATGTTTACTTGCTTTTACAACACAATTTGAAAAAACTGGACAAAGTCTGGAATATTTCAAAGGGAAACGCCATCCCCTATCTAAAGCTGTTGCTGCTATGGGTTCTTTCCCACAGTGGGCATATTTCATTTCAAACCTAGAATAATTTTGCATCCAGCTAACATATGTTATTACTATGATCTGATTAAAGCTGGGACAGGTTGTACTCAATTTGTTGAGGACTGGCAATTTTAAAATATTCATGTCCGTAATATAGAGTTCCATGACAAAGGTGGGTCAGGTGTGGTAGTAGTTCACAGTAGCTTAAGGGAAAAATGGAACTGCCATGTCATATCTCTTGAGACTAAGGTACTCTGAGAACACTTCTTCAAATGATGTGAACACTCCAGCAAGAGAGCTCTCGTCTCGTTGTGCTAAACAACAGCAGAACAACTGCGCTTGTGCTGTCTTCTTTACACTGCCTTTGGCTACTGTTTTTCAGGCTGTTCTAAAGATCAGATTAGCTAAAAGAAATTATTTTAGTGAACCTGGAAAAGAATCCATCCTGAGAAAATAAAAAAGCCCAAATGAAAAAACCCCAGCAACTACACTGAAAACAGCCAGGTTGCACAGAGGCAGAGCTCAGAGCCCTGCAGCCAGCAGTCAGCGGGGCACTTACTACTAACAACTTCTAGTGCTTTACAGGATGCTTGCAGAACAGATTTGAACAATTCCTTGTTGCTCTTGTTTCGCACTACCTGAGCCTTCTCTCCAAAATTCCTGTCACAGAAATGATAGATGTTAAGGGTTGTGTTTCTCTATGATCTCAAGTAGGCATTTGTTCAGTCCCTAGGAGATGAAAAAAAAAGAAATTAAAATGTTTTTAGCCAAGGAATACAGTGTTACCAGCTCCTGAAAGTGGAAGCAAGGCAATTTTCCCAACAACTTCTGAGACTCCTGAATCATTATAAAGACATTAGCTTTATGAAAGCATCGGTAAGAGTTGAGAATCTCCTCGCAAGGAGAATCCCTCAGCAACCAGCCAAATACTGTTTGGTTTACCCTGTTTTTTCTCTCACCAGTAGTAATCAGAGTACTCCTCCTCCCATCAAGAGTGGGACAAGTGTCCCTGTTCAGCTGCAGGTTTCCTGCCAAGGGCACTCTGTGGTCATCAGCCACCTCAGGGGCACTGGCTGCTCTGGCCATGCTGTGAACGGGCTGGTCTTTACAGGGAAGAGCAGAGGCAGGACTTCCTTTAAACATATATCTGGGCTTCTTGCTCACAATGACAGTCTTTAAACATATTGATAAGAAATATAATTTTTCAAGCTGCTGTGCACTCTCCTTAGAAAGTATATTTCCCAAAGCATATTGTATCGTGTTAATTATGAAATGTAATCTACTTTATGAGTATAGACATTTAACATATATACCTCATATACATCCTCAGAGGGGGATGCCAAAAGCCTTTGATTTATGCTTCAGTGGCAATTTAAACTACATGGATTGTAGGTCTGCGAAGACAAAAATATCAACATTACAAATTACTGTATGTTAGATAACACTTTGCCAAACAAATTAATTTAGGCCATATAACTCTGATGACAAAATTGAGGTGATTCCTTTACAGAAAATATCCTTAACATCCAATTTCATTTTCAGACAGTGTTCAGAGAGCTCCTGAGAATGGCTGTGAAATCAGACCAGTTCATCAATTACCACTTTCACAAAAGATTTGTTTTAAATCCATTTTCACTTTAAGGTCTCTCAGCTCTTCTCAGTGAGAGAAAAGTTTGAATGGAGGAATTGGAAATAATTCCTTTGTCTTTCCTTCCATCTCTTTTTTTTTTTTTAACATTTAAATAAATATATAGTGATTGTGCTTAAATAGAAAAAATCAAATACTATTCATGAGCTAAATTTTTCTCTCATGAACACCCCCCATCAGATTTTCCAACAAGCTAAAAAAGCCCAGATTTTTAATCTATAATGATTTTTTCTCTAAGCCTTACTTAGTAGTCCCTCTCAGATTTCCTTGACGAGAAAGAACATCCTATTAGGTGACACAGTGCTGTAGTTCTCATATACACTCTCACACAGCGTGACAGAAAGGAGATTTAGGTGCAGAACACTTGGTCAAAAATTCAAGCAAAAAGATCTGCCCTTCTCAAACAGTCCTCAGGCTTACACGTGCCATGAAGTATTAGAAGATGGAACCCAGAACCCTTTGGGTTTTTTTACAACTCTTTGTGTCACCACATGTTGGTATGTTTTTATCAGGTCTTCCACAGATCACCCTTTGTTTCCCATCCTAGTGGTGACTTGCTTTGTTAAACTCTAAAACCAGAGAAGCAAGACAGAGATTTGTAATAATTAAAATTTTAACTGGACAAGTATGTGATGAGAAATGAATCATATTATCATAGCCCGAAAATGAAGGCAAACCCCTGCTTTTAACAGAAGAAATAGATTTTGTGTGCTGGATTTCCATGAGAAGACTGGAGTCTTTCCACCCCTGAGAGGGAGCAGTAGCTGCTGTGCTTATACAGTACAGCTGCAAAGTCAGTGCAGACATCCTTGGGCGGGCTATGGGTTTTCCCTCTGACAGAGAGATTGTGTGTGATAAAAAGTTAAGAGATGAAATTTAGAGGTGTAGAGTTTTGAAAAACTGGTTTGGTGCAAAAATCTAGGGTGAAAATATTTGCAAATGATGTTAGAAGCAGGCAGAAATTATTAACCACTCTAGCATATCCATTTGCATCTTTGAAAAGAACTTTTCTTTCTTACTTCATTAAATATGTAGTAAAAAAAAAAGGCATAAAAACATAAGAAGATGTGTCCAGCCTATTTTACAAAGTCACTTGCACAATAATATCTGAATTTTAATGTCTGGCTGCTCTTACCTCTGTAGTCAACAAAGAAACAGTCAAGGAAAAAGAGTATCTTACTCTCATGGGTCTATCTGTACTGAGAATTTAGATTATTACACTTACTGGAGCACAAGACAGATTTACCTTCTCTTTACAAGACAAATAAGGGAAAGATGCACCTGAATTTGAGGTAAGCCTACACAGTCTTCTCAAGTCAGTGGTCATATTAAGAAGCACAGATTCATTTCCTTGGTGGTGATCCTGTGAATAAAATATCAGTCTGTTAGACTTGTGCTATACCTTTATTTTACATATAATACTGTTGTTTGGGTATTTATAAAAAGTTATGGGCCTTGATACTCAGGATGGCCATCAAGGGCAAACTTGGCATTTTACTTACTGATTCTCACATCTGATTATAATGCTGTGACATTCAAATGCAAATCCATGAGGGAATATAGTCTCTAAAACACAAAATGTGTTGCTGAAGTGATTTTTATTGCATAAGAACAATTGCAATGGCCCAGACTCCCTGGACAGATTTTTTCCAGTGGTCATATTTGTATAAATCCCAAACTGCAAGCAGAGCTGTTTCTATTAAACAGGTGATCCTGTGAACACCTGATCTCAGGAGTCCCACTTGCTTTCTGAAGGATCTCCCTGCTGAGGTGCAATCAACAGAGACACATTCTGATGGACAACTGGGTTCCCTGGCATCTAATAAGGTATGAACTCCAGATGAAGCTTTCCTGAAGTTGTATCTCTTTCCTTTCTCACCTATTTTCTTCAAATGTACTGGAAACTTGCATCATTGAAACATCTGTCTTTTTCTTTCTTTTTCTTTTTCTTTCTATTTTTTTTTTTTTGATGTACTTGAAATACAGTGACAGACACTGTGACTTGTATTCATAGGTCATTAGGGGGAAAGTGAAATATATACACAAAAAGTAGTATCACATGCTCTGCTTTCATTCACTGGAGGCAGTGTGGAGTGACATGGGCTTTCCTGTCACACTTGTGAGCATAGGAGTTAGCTCTTAGGCTGTCAGTGTATTTAAATGTTCACTGACTTCACAGTAGATGTGGTGTTTTATCCAAGTCAGAGACTTTGACCCTTGTATTTATGGAGTGCAAACTCATTTAACTCAGCTGATCTGAGAAATACTCCTGATTAAAAAGACTTTATTAGGGATAGCTGTTCATTATGCATACCCACAGCTTCCGAGAGAAACTCATTCTCGGCATCCTGCTGTGACAGAGATTAGTCACTATGCAGTAAAGCTGTACTGCTGGGACCACATTTGCATTATTAAATGAATTAGAGTATTACTTACAAAAAAGCAGTCCCATAGCTGTGATCACCACCTCCAAACCTAGGCATATGTGGCCAGCAAATGTTACAGGACACATCTCACCATTTGGGAAGAGGACTGCATCCTCAGGCATCTGTCACAGTGAACCAGACTTACACTGGCATCTGTAAAATACAACAGAAGGGAGGCCTCATAGAAACTTCACATTAATAGCCAAGTACCTAATATCAAAAGCAAAGCAGCAGTAGGTACTGCTTATAAAACACAATAGTGGCTTGGGGTTTTCCCCCCACTGCACAAAGCCTGCAGCACCACTGAAACATATCTATGTCCAAACTTTACATGGACCTTTCTTCCAGGGCGCTGCCTGACCCACTGTTGCCCTGCCCACTTCAGCACACAACTGGATACTGCTCAGCCAGCCAGGAGTAACTAGCAGTTGAGATGCTGGCAGGAAAAGCTTTTAAGTGACCATTTTCTGGGCATCTCTTCTCTTTGAAGTTCCCTTCTCATCTTAGAGCAAGTCTAAGTAGGTGTGTGGAAAACATCTTTTTTAGTTTGAACTAAGGTGAACTAGAAGAACTCACGCAGTCAACCTTTGTTTTGGGAGAACACAAAAACGAGCTGAGGACCTTTCACCTTCTTGAATGGCCTCCTGACCATCCTAGGACACTTAAGCTTTTCCAGCCTTTTTCAAGGCAATTTTAAACACAACTTTAATAAGGTAATGCATTTCACTGCGAAGTTTTGTGAATTAGGAAACTTCATGTGTGTGGTGCAATTAAAAATAAATCCTTATTTCTGTGCAGCTACAGACTGCAAACTTTTAGCCTCTGTTTCTGCCTGACTTATTCAAGCCACACAGCATGTAGAACATGGGTCACGGACACCTTTAGAAATGGGGCCGCTCTTGCTTCTGCTCTGAACCACATCCTGAAGGAGCTAAGCCAGAGCACACTAGAGTCCAGGGCTGGTAACATGGCTGGGTAGCAAATGAGGCTATGTGCTTTTATTCAGGTGAAGGTTAAGCAGTTCACACATCATGTGCCACAATTCAGGCAGCCTGGAAAACCATGTGAGGAAAACCAGGAAGGAAAACTGAGCAGCCAGCATGTCCTGGCCATCCAAATGAATGAGAAATGGATGGTGGCCAAATGCAACGAGCTGGTGCACTTTAGAGTACAAACACCAAATTCAGTAACATTTTGGAAAAAATGCCAAAATCATGCACTCTGGAAGCACACAGTCCCTGTCTGAAATGAAGGCAGCTTTCTACCCCCTGCAGTAGCTATTACTGCAAGCTGTGAGGAAACTGGTGACTTGAACTCAGTTTGTATTTTCAAAGTTATCACCACAATGATAATTCCACAGATCCAAACACAATAAGGTATAGATCCTAGCTGTCACCAAACTCTTTGAAAAGCAAATCAAAAGGGAAGTTACAAGTCTAGAAGAAAAACTCACAAGCCTAAATATTTTATTAAATCTGTGTCTAAAAGCTTGGACTGTGGAGGCTTTGGGCTCTTGCAAATCTATTGTAGGACTCCAAGGGTTCAGACAGACCAAATAGGTTGAACTGATCCATCAGCCTAGGGCTGCTAAAAGAAGCAGTTCTCTCGCTCTTCATTCTCCTTTTTGCCACCAGTATCCTCCTTCTTACTCTCACCCCACTGATCCCCAGCCCTTCCCTAGGCTAACTTGGTGCTATCTAACCTTTCAAGGAGGCAGCTGAACTCACAAAAGTGGTAGAAATCAACATTAAGAAAAAAAAAAGGGGGGAGAGAGAATTACTTTTTAGACCTAGCAAGCTGTGAAGTCAGCTCAGCCATCTCACCTGATTGTACCCTCAGACCTGCTGAGTATAAAACAAGCAAACACTGGCTGCTCTTGAAAAAAATATGCCATACCAACATATGGCCTTTATTAATCTTGCAAAATTTTATGAAGGTGCAAGACCACAGAGTCTAACTCAAAATATGTAGAGCTCCCTTGTGCTAATTAGAAGTGGCCTTTCTTTGTACCAGTTCCAAGATGTTGCCAGAACTTTCAAGTGTTTCTGAAGACAGCTGCAATTTCTTACTTGAAAGGAAGGACCAATGGCTTAATATTTAACCTGTAGCTGTTGTCAGCTATTTAACCTTGTCCAGAAGTGAATGGGAAATTCCCCTTTGCTAACGAAAGTGTAAAAAATATCTTAAAATGACCTTGTGCCGGGTTTATGGTGAAAAGTCACACTTCAGTAAAGCCACACAGCTAGTAACAGTGCTGACCTTTTGTTCTTGGCCATCTAAGGACGTTAAAATCTGACTGAAACCTGATTACACCATCTTAGACTCAAAGCGTTTAAATAAAACAAGGGGCAGTGGTAGGGAGGACCAGCCAGGCCGAGGCAGAGTGAGATGAGCCCTGCTCCGGGCAGTCCTGAGGAAGAGCTGTACTAATTTTACCTCACTGGTTCTTAGCTGGTTTTAAAATTTTTTTCATCAGAATAGACTTCTTTATATGGACAAAAGCTGACTAAGAAGGGAGGATTTATCCACATTAACAGGCAGCCAGTATTAATGACTCATTAGCATATGATCAGAGAGGGTTTGTAACCCTGCAGGCCTGTGAATGGGGCTGAGTGAATCAACAGAAGGAGAAAAAACAATGATGAGTTTGCATTTGAAAGTTTGTTTTAGGAAAATAATCCAGATAAGAGGGTCATCAGTTATTAGAAAACTAGACTGGCTAGTGGATATTCCTATTCAAGGAATGAGCATATTAAGATTTCTGAAACTGTAGTGTCTGTGCAGTCATATGAAACTGAGTCTAAGCTGCCAGCAAAAGGCAAAGGACCTTACTCATGACCCATAGAGCAGTCTGAGGCTCTTGATGGCTTGGAGATGTCAGCCTAGTTACTCAGATATCTGAAAGAAACAGAGGCAATTTTGTAAAATGCAGCTCATCAAGCTGTGTTCACATCCCTGAGGGTGAAACATGCCTTTTAATTTCACTCTGTCAGGGTGGGACCTACCTGACGCAGCCCTGTGAAAGCTAAAAGGGGAAATTTGGGCCTTAGCCCACTGCTCTGCTACAGCCTCTTGGTACTCTTTAGCAGTCAGGCTCATCTGGAGAAGAAATCCCACTTCTTATGACACTCAGTAATGAAGCTTTTCTGATTTCCACTTGATGGAACCATGCGAGGCCTTGCTTCTCCAAAGAAAAAGCTGTGCAGCTCTCTCCAGTGAAAATCCCACTGCCTTCTGACTCAGCCATCATACAAAAAAAACATTTGCTTTGATGTAAAATTGTTCCTGAATGCACATAAACAGGCAGGGTTTGAAATTTTGGTGCAGAATTTGTCCTTTGGGTGCAGTTTACTGTCTCTGACAATTATGTTTTGAAATGCTTGATTTCATTTGTACTTCTGTCCAAATGAGCTCTTATCCTCTTCTGCTGTAACCAAGTGGATCTCGCATCCGTTGTCACCAGAGTGGTAGCTCCTCATTTTAAAAAAAAGACAAGGTGTGTGTCGCTCTGCACACCAGTGATCACCATCGCAGTATCTCCAAAAGTTTCCAACACCCAGAATCAGGATTACACTGCAAGTTCCAGCTCCTCCTTGTCACTCATCCAGGGGAAGGATTGCTACGGAAAGCAACGTCCCACTCAGCACTGTGGGATGGAAGTCTTGGCTCTTTTGCCATGGGCAGCGCGAGCTCTGCTGAGCAATAGTCCCAGCCCTGCATTCAGCACTGCCTTTGCAGGCAGCCTGGCTGCCTCCCACCGCTGAGAGAGAGCTGTGGTGCCTCTGCCCACGCAGGCACAGCGGGATGGACTGGAAATCACCAGTCACGGTCCATTCCACAGGCACGCTAAATAAACAGAAAATAATGGCTGGGAGTTTTCATCTGCGCATGGGAGATTCAGGGTGGCCTGCTTTGTTTTCAGAGTGCTGGGAGAAATCTGTTTTGATTGCTCAGACTTCAGAGCAGCTGCTGTAAACATGACATGTCTGAATGTTTCTTCTGGGCAAATGCTGGTGACAATGCAGCTCACAAATTCTGCTAAAACAGATTATCCTCCATCTTCCTCTGCACCCTTTTTAGGGCTAACTAACAAGTCATTGATCCTTGAAAATTTAAGACAGCTATGGGTCTCTTTAATTTGCACCTAGCTTTCTCTAATCTAAACTGATTTTTCCAGAAGCCAAAAATAACTGCTGCACTTATCCAGCTATTCCTTTATTCACCAGGAGTGGCCTAAATACCAGTGGGGACAACAGCATGATTTTCTGCTAAGTACCTGTGTCCCATCCCATTCCCACCCCATTGATATGATTTTCTTGGGGCCCATGACTGGCTTTGAAGCTCCTTGTGGCAGTGGAGAAGCAAAACTGAATCACAGCAGATAGGAAAATCAAAACCTAAAGGACACAAGATTGACATTGAACTCAGCTATTTACTTAAAACTTTGCCAAGGATGGAAATGCAAAGCTGTTAATGATGGTAACATTACAACCCAGAAGGAAGGTTTTTATCCCATTTCTGGAAGGTCAGCTGTGCTCTAGTTTTCAACTGAAGACAATGTTTCACAGCAAAGATGAGCAGGTGCAAATATACACCAGCAGTGACCTATTTTATAAAATAAAATTTTAATTTGCAGGTCTTTTACGAGTGCCCAGTATCCAGTCTGAAAGCATGTGCCTGTAGACATCATGGCTTAGTCACAGCCTCATTAAAGACAAAATCAAGCAGCTTTAGCCTCTTGGCCACCTCAAGGCTGTAGAACTGTCCTCCCAGTTTGCTGTGTCCAAAATCCTCTCTTGATTTTCAAAACCTATTATGCAAACGCAGGAAGCATGATAACTAGAACAATGAGCTCTGAACATAGGACTTTGCCACTCAAAAGACATTTGCCTGTGACCTCTAAAAAATAAAAGTCTCCCCAGTTCTTTTCTGTCAGGGCAATATCTGCATTAACAAGCTGTACAACGCCAGTGGAGTGAATCCAACTTTGCAGCCTGCAATCCGAGGCTGTGGTGATGATCCACTGTTGATATTCAGGGTGTTTCAGCCTTTCTCTTGTCGCCTGGACTGACAGCCCAGGTGTGGCTGGCACACACGGAGTGCAGTTCTGAAGCATCCTGTCTGATGGCACCGAACGTTTGGTGTACTTCCATGCTAAACAAAGGGTTTTCCTAGGGACCTTAGGAAGACCTCATCCACCCATGTCAAAGAGCTCTCTGTGATGCAAATAAAAACATGGTAACTGAGCACAATCAGGAGAATCACTTAAAAAGCATAATTTTTATCCGAACTACATCATTAATGACAAAACATTCTGACTGAGCCAGGATCTGCCTGGGCTGAACTAACCACAGGTAGGTGTTAAGGATGATGTCAAAAGAGGGCCAGCAACTGATGTGCTCAAGTCTGTGAAGGCTGATCAGACCCCACAAGGATCAGCAATCCCTGCTGGCAGAAGAACATTTTTCACCATGGGTGCACTCCATCCTTAACTGTAAGCGACAGGTTTTTTCATTCACTTCTCAGAAGGATATGGGGGAGGCTGAACCATTCAGTCAAATGCTACAACTATGAGTTTTGCCAGGCAACACCAACAGATCCAATCACTGACTAAAACCTTTTTCAGACTGTAGTTTGGCCTGAGGAAATGAAATCTTTAAAAATAAAATCTAAACACAAAGCCTAAGAAAAATATGTTTTTCTGTTTTTCTGTGGCTATCATGAATTACAAGCTTGAAATATAAAGTCGTGGGTGTGGAACTGTATTTGAGCCATTGGCTGTTGAAGTCTGACATTTATGCATTCGTAACTCAGTTAGGGAAATGGCATACAAAAAAAGAAACTTTTCAAAGGCTTCATGTAGGGCTATATGAACAGAAAATACTTCATGTTATTTGAAGTCTAGCATGTTTTATTGCACATGTTTAGTAAGTACTGTGGGAAGGGCAGAAACATGAAACAAATCGGCCCATATGGACTCCATAATTTCTTTCTTTCTTTTTTTTTAAGCAGCAGCTTTGCTAGTGCTTTATAGGAGTTTCAGAACAGGCTCAGCATCCAATGAATAAAGGAGACCTTCAGCAAATGGGGGTTTTACTGTGTCACTGATGTCTTCATCCCTACAGACTACCACACTGAACAAATAAAAGTTACAGCCTTTAGAGGGAACTGGAAGCAAGCTGGGACCCTTCTGATTTTAGGAGAAAGACTATGTGAGCATTCCAGAGACAAGACATCCTCTAAAAGCAAACTGACATGTACATTTCTTCTGTTTCCTGAAGACCAGAAATGGTTGAAAGGAGTATGATGAGTGCTCACTCCTAGAGAGACTTCCAAGTAATTGAATTAAATCCTGAAACCCAGATTTCATATGTTCCTTCATAAACTTCACATGGAAAGGATTTCAGCTGCTCCCTAAGTGTAAGATGTTACCCTGTGTGTCTTCCAGAAAAGCTCTAGCTGACTCCCAGGATATCTAGCTAGAATTACCATTTATAAAGACTGTGCTATCCTACCTGTTTAAAGTGTCATATACAGTCAAACATGATGTCTGTCTCTGGACGGGTAATGAAGATGGGAGTAAGTGATTGTGGGTTAGAGTTGGCTACGGCCCCAGCGAATTACTAATTTATTGAATTATCTCATTATGCATGATAGCCATGACTTTAAAGACTACTAAAATAACTGATCTGCAAAACAAGAGGTACCCCCTCACTGTAGAAGAATTCTGCACATATCATAAAAGGTCAGACATGGGATGGAATGTTGAAAAAGAAAACATAAAAACAAATTTCAGCATTTCTGCTAAGTGACACCACCTTTTTTTGTTGGTAAGAAAAAGGCTGGAGTGACTGTACCACAAGCAATAAAAAGTGTGCCAAGCAAACGAATCATGATCGTGGCAGCAGATTATTTAAGATGAAGTGGGTGACTCATTCTCTAACAACTTGGAGGAAAAAAAAAGTTTAAAGTAGTTTAAAAACTATAATAGCTACTTCTTTTAAAGGAGAAAATAAAGACTGATGAAAAGTACATATTTTTCTCAGTGGCCTCTCATACTTTTGATAACTGGAATTAAATAGTTACCATAGTACTGTTAATATCATTTTACAAGAGGGATATTCTACTAGAAATACAAGAATATATGCTTCTATCTAACTGCTGACATCATATGCTACATATAACAACAAGCATAACATAACCCTTGATTTTAAAGGTATTCAACCAAACTTTCTTGTCACTCTCATTTACGCCGAAAAAGTCTAGGAATTTCAGGATATGTTTAATTTTGTCAGCAAAATATACAAGTATTCTGAGGGTTATTCACCAACAATACATGTTATCACTGAAAGGCATTTAAAAGTTTTCTAGCTTCTGTAAGTCGCCTCTGTCTATTAGGTGAAGATTTATCAAATGCAGTCTCTAAATTGGTTCAAGATGGTGAAGGTGTGGATGATGGCAAACCACTTTTGGTAACTGAAATTCTACTTATATTCTTTTACAGTGAGCTAAAAGTCTTTTAATGGTGTAATCTTGGAGAAGTTTCGTTTTGTATGCTGAGGTTTCTGAAATAATGCGTTTTCTGCCGAGTAATGACAAAGAACTGATGACAAATTCTTTTGTCATGGCAGCAACTTTTATCTAAGAAACACATCAAAAAAGCACGAAAGTGTGAGAATGGATTAATTCAGTAGCATACCTTGGCTCTCAGAAACCTGACTTTTTGTTTTGTATAAGTAAACAAATTTTCAGCCACCTCCTATAGAAAAATACCACTTTTAGACGTAAGTAAGACTGAAGGGCTGAAATATGACAAAAGGCTGGAATTGGACTGTTTAATAATAATATGTATGAAGAATAATATGTGTTGAGAGATTCAGTAGAGAATTATTTATCTGAGGGAACTGTGAATGTACAACTAAAGCTTATGGAGTTCCTACTTAAAACATTACCTGATACTTTTACAGTTATCCTTTTTCCTTCCATCTCAAGGTGATCACATAATTTCTGTTGCTTTTGTTAAGTCCAGAGTTTTTAACTCTTGCCTGACAGTTCTAATTACACCATTAAATACAGAATCATCAAAGTTGGAAGAGACCTTCAAGATCATCCAACCATCAACCCAGCACCAATATAATCACCCCTAAACCATAGCCTCAAGTGCCACATCCAGAAGCCTCTTGAACACTTCCAGAGACCGTGACTCCATCACCTCCCTGGGCAACTTATTCCACTACCTAACGAGTCTTTCAGTGAAAAATTTATTTTTCTAATATCCAATCTAAACCTCCTCTGGTGCGATTTAAGGTGTTTTTTCAAATACCCACCACAATGAGTTACTATTGCATTCCTGTTAAACCTAATATGGTACTCTGGACTTTGCAAAGAGATTAGAGGTGGCACACAAAAAGGACAGATGGACTCCATCTGTGTCTCCCTGAAGTCTTCCTCAGCAGCATCGCCTACCAAGGGCTCTTCAAAAAGTTCAGTGACTATTTCTTGCATATCTTTTCCAGAGAAAATGTGTTGTTTTCTCTCAACCCAGTGGAAGTGCTCTCCAGGCAGCTCATCACAACAAAGCAGGAAACCTTCTTGTTTCTCAGAGATGCTCACCCCACCCTAGACCCATAAAATTATGTTTGTCATAAGAAACTGTTCTCAAATATCACAAACCAAAACATGCATATCCAAGGAAAAAAGCATGAGACAGCTGTAAAAAATAATTCTGCAGCTGTTGGTCTCAGTTCCCAGCTCTCTACCATTCCCCCTGCTTCACAACAGCTGCTGCATAGACCTTGTGGGCGATTTCCAAAATCTTTAACAGAAGCTGTTTTGCCCTATGAGAAAATCACAATTTCATTCCTGTTTCCAGTTTTAGAAGAAAACAGCACCATATTCTGGGGGATTTAATCCACAGTCACCTAAATGCTGAGAAAGCTTTCTAAAATCACTTGGAATTTGCCATGGAGGAGGCTGTGTGTTAAGTTCAGTGCAACTGCAGTGGTGTAACACAGAGCAGTGAGGACATAAAGTATAGTGCAGCTGGAACTGCTCAGTTCCATAAATATTGCATTTCCTATATTCTCATGGATGGCAGCCCTTCAAACTACTCAAGCTGGAGGCAAAGTCTGAATACAGGTCAGCAGCAATGAATGTGGAGTGGAGGATCACTGGAATTCTCTTAGCTGAGCACTTTCTGCAGGCATCCCAGTTAATGTGCCTCAGGTTTATCAGGATGGGACAAGAGCAGTAGCACTGCTCACCAGTGATGACTGATTTCACACTTATTTTTCCTGGTACTTTGAATAATTCTGTCATCCATGTAACTCTCAGCAGTAGCAGTCATCAAGGGAAGGGATAACTTAACTGAATCCATAAATTAGTGAGTACTTGGAAAACAGTTGTGTTTCTCCTAAGTGTCCCAGTGTCTTATCCCCAGAGACCTGTGTTTGTGTCCCCTCTCTGAATATCGCATCTTTGGATAGTTTATTTACTCTTTAATTCCCCAAGTATAAATAGTTCAACATGTTTGTGTTTAACGTAAATAAGAACTAGGCTTAGGTATTCAGTGTAATAAAACTTCTGGCCCCTTTACATGATGAATCTTGACCATCTGACCAGACAAAGCTATTTTAAAAATAAACATGGACTCATTCTCTGGAAATTTGAAATATCTGGTGTCACCTTCAGCATCTTAGTACCAAAAAATATTTTTGAAAAAAAAAAAAAGATAGTACCCAGCTTCCTGCTGTAAACTCTGGTTTCATATTCTGTCCCTCCATGCTCTGTTATCCCTTGTTCTGAGGTTTTCTTCAATCCACATAACCATTTACAGGGGAAAAATGAAGGGGAATGAGCGCACAGGGAGTGAGTTGAATTTGTTTTGTGGGCTTGAGAAGAATAATCTGCCAGTAGCAAGTTATGCTCAGATAAAACAGTAAATTTCAAGTAATGAAGTGACCAGGTGCAAAATACCTGAAAAATAAAATGCTACTGAACACTAGCAAATGGAAGAATGGCAAAATTAGTCAGTGTAAAATTAAACCAATCAACCAATAACCACCCCCCTCAAACGTACAAATGAAGGCAACTTTTCTGTCCTAACACTGTGCCAGTTCCTAACATCACGGTTGACTTCAACATCAGATTTACAGAACAACATACCCGATGAATGAAACTTGGATTCATGAGCTCACTAGGTAGTATCACACAGCACAGAGGTAAAACTCTTCAGAATAGGATTTTACCCATATCTATTAAAGCTTTTTTTATGTCATATTGTGAGCTGTGCTCCATTGCACTGTGAAAAGAAGTGTGCACTATCCCCACACCAAAATGCAAATGCTCTGGAATAATACAGAGTCCTGAATATGCCAGCACAGGAAAATGTAGAAACTGGGAGGTCTTTGAAGAAAATTAAGAAAGAGAAGAAAGCAAAGAAAAATACTCTGAATAGAAGAATTATTGTGATGGGATTCTTTTGCTTGTAGCATGAGAGCACTGTTTTGTCCAGGCACCGATCCTAAATGTTCTGGGCCCCTTGGGGAACTGCTTTATATGGAGTACTGCTAGCTTGTTCCAATAGACAAGGCATACTGGCTGCCACAGTCACAGATATGAAATTTATCTTTCTGTAAATGAATTACAGGCTTAGGAAGCCAGCAAGTTACCAAGCCTCAGAAGACAAAACTGGAATTCAGACTGCCTAAATCGTAACGGAGCACTTTGCACAGTGACCTGCCATTTTATCTCAGACTAAGTCCTTACAACATCCCAGCCCAGCTGCTCAGGACCCAGAACTTTCACAAATCTGAAATAAATCTTCTGAAACAGCACTAGGAATTGAGTGATTCAGAAAGCTATTACTCTTTTGCCCCTGTGACCTGTAAAGCTGAAGTCTAAATGTGAAGAAGGTCTTAGATAGCTGTTCTTATAAGAAGTATTTAAGAGGTCCACCATGTATTTTAGTTTCTAGTAGTATTTCTTAAAATTGAGAATTTGTAGTTCCTGGGAATTATACTGTTGAAAAATGGATGATAATCAAAAACCAAAATAGTGATTTATTAATTTTCAATTAGCAGGTTTCAGTTGAAAACTTTAAAAGCCCATAATTTTGTCTTGGTTTGAAACTAACTTGTCCCTTCTCCTTCCTTTGGTACCTCAGATGCAACTTGTAATCCCATTCTTCTCAGCATCTGGGCTTCCCAGATAGGCTGCTTGTGCCACTGCCCATGGTCCCCAAGTGCACTATATCAGTTTAATAATGGAGGACACTGCCTGACTTAGAGTAATTTGAACTCAAAAAAAAAAAAAAAAAGGAAAAATCAAACTAAGCTGCTTCAATTCAAGACAGACACCCTTGAAATCTCCTAATGAAATAATGATTTTTTTTTTTGGCCTATATATCTTTTATTAAGAAAAGAAATCGTGTACAATTTTACTACCCTGGCCTACATTGAGGAAGAAATGCATTTCTAGATAGGTGTTTCATTACTGGAGCTTAACAGGAAAGTAAATCTGATAATTTTCCCTTACTCTGCTTCCTTTTTTTTTTCCAAAAGATATTCAAAGAAATTATAATTTTTATTACGCGATGGAAATCCAATAATTTAAATATTATCTTTGGAGAATGAATCTTTTGTTAAACATTAGTGATTTAGAACAACTCTGACATATTTCATATTCACATCCACTGCCTGTTAATTTTTCCTCTTTCCATTTTTCGGTCATGTATATTACCCAGTGCAGCTGCCAAGTTCAGCTTAGAGTGTGCTCAACTTTCATGAATTTTTCCTTTTATGTTCATGCTGAATTCATAAAGCAGTTTATAATGAAAATTCACCATAAGAGAAAAACTTACAAGATATTTTTATGGAGCAGTCATAAGTTTTACAATTTAAACTGGGAAGAAGTAACTGTGAAGTCATTGCCATACCCCTGGTATATTTTAATCATCTGTCTACAATATGCATAAGCTGGAAAAAAATTTTCAAAAACTGAAGGAGATTTTCCTCTCCTTGAGGAACAACAGAAACAGGAATAGAATTCTGAGATTTGGAGACTGTCATTGATACCAACACTCTGTAAAGATAACAGCAATGGAATGTTACTGAAAGAATTTATTCACTGTTTGTTGACTCTTTTGTTCTGTACACATAGATAGAAAGGAACCATAATACAAGGATGGAACTAATAACAGTTTCCCCTATGCTCAGAAATCCCCTTCCAAACAGATAACAAAGGCACAGAGAGCACTGCCTCGAGATCCCTCAGTCTCTCACTTGAACGAGACAGTTGAGAGGTAGCACAGTATGGGAGAAAATAAAAGTCTCGTGAAAATAAGTTATGGGCCAGCCAGAAATTTACATATCTAAAGCAACACTTCTGAATCCTCAAACATAATCCTCAACTAGCTGTTGTGAAACAGAAAGCGCTAGTACACTGGTTCACAGTAAAATATCCCAATTAATGAAGCCTTCCGTCTTGTACCAATTTCAGTCTGTCAGCGGGTTGGGTTTTGTTGTGGTCTGGCTCTGGAGGTGCACAGGCAACGTGTAGATATTTGCTGGAGCGGGTCACCGTCACCATTTGATCTGTCTCCAGTTTTACTCAGTACCTAAACCAGCAGATAGGAGAGCAGAAAGCTCACTCTCACTTGGGAGGACACCTCAAGGAGTAGGGCAGAAGAAGGAGGGAGAAGGAGTAGCCTTTTTTCTGAGTAAGAACCTGCGGGACAGTTTTGTTGTAAGGAGAGTGGTATTCCAGAGAAACACAGAATCCGTGTGTACCTGCAGTATTGTTTCCAGTTCTTCAAATTTGAGGAAAACAAGAAGAAAGGGATGCAATTTGCAGAGGAAGATGTCCAACTTAGAATCGCAGAATATCTTGAGTTGGAAGGAACCCATAAAGATCACTGAGTCCAAGTGCCAAAACTTACCAAACTAGAACCAATGGAAAGGTCTGCTACAGACCTCAATACAGTTTGTGCGACCTGGAAGGAGAGCTGACAGTGAAGTCTGTGCTGCAAAGGACCAGTACACATCAGTAGCTGAACTCATGCTTTTCCTGGAACTTAATTGCAGCAGAACTGAGAGTGTACCCTTCAATTTAACTACTTCTGTGAGTGGGCAGGAGACCAGTAAGCCACAACTGAAGGCCAGGTTTAGGAAGGCTAGCATGGGACCTTGCCCATGCTCTCAGACTCCACAACCATATTCAATGCATTTAATCAGTAGTTACACCTTTTTTGAACCCTTAGCAGAGTGTATTTGAGATAAACTGAACAATAGAAGTTCTCTCCATGCTGAAATTGCTGGTAACGTGCCAAAAAGTAATAGCAAGTTTACTAAAGTATTAGTCAGATCAGTAACATTTTATTTTCTGAAATTAAGAATTTATCACCCAAAATGTCAAAAATACAAGAATATTTGAAGCCCTCTTGTGAGCCCTTTTGAATGCCTGCAGAGAAGAGCAAGTAGCTGCTGTCCTGTACGAGATGGCAAGGAGAGGTTGGTGGATTGACCTATCCTTTTTCTGGGGTGGGCAGAGTACTTGAAGCACCATGGGCTCATGGGTCAGCGGGCTGGGCTGCATCCCGCAGCAGGAGAGGAGGAAATGGGCTGTGCCAGGAAAAAGGGTGGTGTAAACCACTTCCCCTCTGCAACAAGGAGGACGCTTGACCCCATGAGTCAGAGTTCCCAGGTCGGTTTAGCTGTGCTTCTCCTTTACATGGCTTGAATTGCTTGGTGGAAAGCCAATGTTTGGGGTTTGTTTTATAGAGAAACAGTTAAATCCCTTTGTTAAAAGTATCTACCCTGCATTTCCTTTGGTTTAGGGTGGTAAAGCTTCTTCATTGTGTTATACAAGGATTGAAGTGGTTCCCCATGAGATTCAACAATACCAATGTTTGAAAGGTCGTTTTCCATTTAGCACCGTGTTACAAAAAGTATAACTGGGATATTAGTCAGCTTTCCAATTTGCCTGACAAATTAAAAACCCTGCCAGAACTCAGCCTCTTTGCTTCTTTCCTTGTTGTTATCTGACTCTGCAGAGCTCCTCCTGTTTTGTAGTTGTGAAACTTTTTAAAATATCTTGGAACTGGTAACTTCTCAAATTTTATGGCTGGTATAGTTTCTCACTGCATTAATAGTAACAATAGGCTGTGCGAAAGTAAACCTGAAGCATCCTCAAGCTTTACTATAAAAAATACACCTGTTAAGGAGACGTCTGCTATCTTTATGTGTATGTAGTGTTCGGCATATTTTGCCTCTATAATCAGAATTATACTCTAGATGTAAACAGAGCCTGACTGCTTCTCATGTAGCAATCAGGCTCCTAGCTACACATAAGTATATTATAATATCTTAAGGGACTTGTGTAAGTAGCAGAGTGTACTGCAGGGTAGCTTAGAAATGCTTTCCGGCAGGACTGGAGTAAAAGCAAATAGATGGTCTGCAAGGAAATATACAGCCAAACTGATGCTGGGTAGAATGGATGGTGAGATGATGACATCAGTTAAAAATATAATCCACCAATGACTCAGTTTCTAGTCGAGCAGCTTCCCAACTATCCAGAATGCTATCGGTTCAAAACCCATAAGCTATCACGTATGTATTGGCAAAACCACAGAGTGAGCCTCATGGTTAGAGCAGAGGACAGAAGAACCCAGGCACCTGTTTATGACTTAACCACAGATTTGCTGTGGAAGGCCAAGTAAATTTAACTCTTTATATTCCCCTAACTCAGTCTGAAAACTAGAGAAAGAAAAAACAGCTAGTTATGTTGTAAAACTAAAGTCTTGCCTTTAAGGAGTTAAAGGAAAAGCAAATATGTCAAAGTTAGTCTTAATCACTACCTCTTTTTGCTGTAGCTACTAGTAAATTCTTCCCAGTAAGAAATGCCAAAACGAATTTAAAGTTCAGTCTCTCCTGGAAGTCTCTTGCTTTTGAGAAGAAGGGGAAAGGAACGGCACCAGCCACATAAAGGCATTCACTGTAGAACTGCAAATGAGCCTGCACAATGTTTTCTCCTTCACCAGTCCTCTTTGTCTCCTTCTCTTCTGACTGCATTCTTGGAACATCTTGTACAAGAATTTATAAGACTATTTGTTTTATTGCCACATTTTTAACTGCATAGACCACATTGCAGTCTGAGAAATATGTTTGAAAAGAATGGCAAACTCTGTTATTTCGGTTAACAACAGTTCTTGCAAAAACCAAAGGCCGTGTTTTTCTCACATTAGAATTAAAAATACTTTGGCAGAATTAGGACATGAAAGGTACCTGAAAAGTTGAACTGTGTAAACACTGAAATGCTATCAAGTAGAGTTTCATTAGAAAGTATGGGATGCAGCATCACTTATAAGTACTCATGAACTTTACATATTTAAAATATACAAAAGTCACCTCAGTTTTCTGGCATTAGCATTAGCTTTTCTAACTTGATAATAATAACTGAACATAGTGTACCTGTTGATAAACACAGTTAAAATCAGGCAGAAGTATTTAGAATTTGAGTACTGTTTTTATTAAAAACAAGCTGGAAGCCATAAGCTGTGCCTGGAAGAGAGTGCATATGGGAATCAGTCCTACACCATGGGTGCAAATAGCCCTTTGCAGGTAAGATCCCTTCAGGTGTCTCACTTCAGGAGGCAGCAGCACTGCTCATCTGCTAAAAGTGACAGATGTGCTGCTTTCCTGGTATCAGAGCAGCGGCAGGGGATGGAAGCGCCACAGACACTGCTCCTCCAGCCATCCCTTTGCACCAGCTAATATTCCAGATATAATGGGTAAATTTTGTTCATGGAAAAAGTGACAAACGTCAGCAAACTAATCTGAGTACAGAGATTTCATCAGCAGGCTTGTGGTTACCGCAGAGTGCTTTATTGGATGACTGGATCCATGAACTATATGGTAAATAATAAAGAAATTATTAAAATTATATCATTAAAATTATGACAAAATGGAGTCTGCTTGTTTCAATCATTCAAATTCCCTTGAGATAAATGACATAGACAATGATTACAGAGGAAAATATAGAAAATACTTACAGGAAAGTAATACGGGTTAGACACATTAGTTGATGAAAGAAGTTTTAAAAAATACATTTAGAAAAAATTAATAGGGAAGGCAAGCTTAGAGGCTGCAAGCTTATACTTCATGATGTAAAAACATATTTCTTTAACAATGTCACTCCTAATCCGTAACAAAAATGTCTGTGGGAATGGCATTTTTTAATGAGAGGATACAAAATCTGTTGAAAATAGTATTGGATACAATTTTTTTCCCATAAGTATTTAAAACAATTTGATGAATCAATTTTATGCATTACTTTCTACACTCATTCATTTGAATGGTACCATCTGTGATATGTTTGCATAAAATGAATTTCAGTCTCACTATGAAACATTTGTTGAAAATAATTCTGAATTTACTTTGGAAAACATTCACTGCAGAAATCTGATGAAAGCTCTGTATTCAACCAAGTAAAAGAAATTACTGGGGAATATATAACCAATGATATTGGCCTCATTTTTTCCTTTCAAATGACAAACAACACAATATAAGAAATTAAAGAAAACTTTGTTTTACATTTTCCAGTAAAGCCTACACTGGAAAAAAAATTGAAAGAAATTATACTCGTTGCATCAGGCTGTTAGAGATTATATGATAGGCTGTCAGAAAACAAGACTAGTGTTCTTTGTAGCCTTCTCCAAGAGATCACAGCTGCCTGGAACATATTACTGGCACAGAAGTAAATGCTGCTGCACAAGGACCCTTCCAGTTTTACGTAATTGCTCATTCAGGTTTTCCTTACTATGACTAATATATGGTTCCTGAGTCTTTAAAATGCAAAGACATTTTCAGGAACTACTAGTTCTGTGACTTACAGTAGATATTGTAACTCAATCCAGTATCCCTTTATTTTGTTGAACTAAGATGTGCTACATATTTATGAACATTAGGGATCCATATTCACAGAGTATCTTTGAGCTTAGCTTGTTATAGGGTTCCAGATTCCTGTTCTAATCTCAGATTTAGCGATCAACAGCTTTCTCCAAGCATTTGTTAGGTCAGAAATGGTGATAGCTGAAGGTTCCTAGCTCTGCATTATAATGGAGCAACAGGTTCCACCTACATTCAACTTAGAGCTTAGCAAAATGTGTTAGAGAAATTGTTCCAAAGAGAAAGCTGTGTCTAATAAGCCTGCTTGGCCTGCCAATCTGGCCTGCCCTCAGTGCTTTAGTGCTCTGGAACAGAGGAGGCTCAGCCATCTCCATTTGCCAACAGCCTTTGATTTTAAACTTCCCTCTGAAAGCATGGAACTCCTCCACGAAGTAATATTAAAGTTGGCTGAAGAATTCCTTCTCAGATTGAATGGCTATGAATGAACTGGTTAGTGCTTAACAGCTGCATGGTTGGAAAGGTATGAATTGAAAGGTCCATGTTGGATTGTACTGGTATTTTTTATATAATAAAAAAATAAACCGAGTCATGCAGACCTAAACTGCATGACTTAGCACAAAGAGAGGCAGCTATTAACAATAAGAGTTTGACCTCAGATAAAAAAATTGAAAGGAGTGGCCTAAACTTAGCCTTTTTATCCTTGATCATAGTTCCTGGCATTGTCTTCTTCCAAGGCTGAAATTAATACAGTCCTACTTTCCCACCTAAAAAACTCTTCTAAGTTACCCTTCAATTAACAGTTTCAAAATTTTGTCTGTCATCCACAGGAAAGTTTACACAGCAACGTGTCTCAACTAGAAATCATTAAAACACCTACTCAGCTAAACCATGCTAATCCTCTCACTCTCTTTTTTTTTTTGGGGTAGTATGAGGTCCTGTGGAACAATAAGACCATTTGTTACTTTTTCTGACTCTCCAAGATGCTCTCCAAGGCTGAGATCTACTATAGAAAGTAAAAGCCAGAGAACTGAATACACCAATTCTCCTAGCAGCCTCACATAAATAATCCAGAAAAGAGAATGCTAACTATGGTTGGATCAGCTTCCAGTACATTCTTAGGATCAAAGGGAAATCTCTTTTAAAAATCCCCAGAAAATCAGTGACTGAATCTTCTGAAGGAAAATTGCCAAGGAAGGAAAAGATGAAGGTAGTACCTTCTCAGTGGGAACAAATCAACTTCTGCTCTGAGTATGTCATTGATCTTTGACTAGAGAAGTCTGTATCTCTGTAAAGCAGAGGAATAACTAGTAATATACATCATTAGAAGGTGAATTCATCATTAGAAAGTGAATTCAGCTACTGGGATACTTAATAATCAGTACTGTTCAGGGTCACATAATCAAAGAGCAGGGAAGGGATTCCTCTCCTTCCTCTTCCCCTCCCTCCCTCCCTCCCAATTTGCATCCGTCACATTAGACAGAAAATAAATGTAAAAAGAGATGAGTAAATAGGGATAAACTGTCTCTCACTATCAACTCTAGGACAGGACAATAATAGAGTCACAACAACTATAAATATTGTAAGGTTCAATAATAGGTGCATGTTCCCTGCGCCTAATTCCTTCTAGCAATCTTTCCACATTAGTCTGCCAAGAACTGAGAGCATCCACAGTGCTGAACAAAAGATAAGTAAGAAAAGTTTTCAGGTTGTAGGAAGCCAGAATACAGCCTTCTCTGACGACCACAGCTTGGGCTATGTAAGTGGGAATTCACAAATGTGCCTTTTATTGACCTGTGCCTGACCTAGCGGACTCAGGACACAACAGCTCACTTCCACTGGAACAGTTTTCGGCCAGTGTCTGAAGGGCTTTGACTCTCACCAAAGAATTTCCTTCAATGAAATCCTAATGGGAGAAGTATAAGGTAACAAAACAGTTTGTAGGGTTTTATTCTTCCTTGCTAGAGAATTGTGACCAAGTATAACAGAACCAACTATAAACAGGTTTGCTGTATTCAAATGAAAAATATGACAAACTACTGATTCTAATCGTATGAATATTTTGATCTGTAAAAATTGGGGAAAAAATATCCTAAGGGATTACAAATGCAGGATTTAAATGAGGAGAATGTTAACTGGAAAGGAGTTGTGATAAGAGATATAAAAGTAACAGTCTAATTCAAATTGCATGGCTATAGTACAGCTCCGTCATGCACATTAAGTCCATTGGGATCAGCATATATACACAAAATCCCTGTCTGAAGACAGCTGCTCATGCCTTTTATAAAGTGCCCTTGGAATGCTGAACTTTCTCTGAAACTCATATTTAATATGTGACTTCTTTTTAAGAAAGTTTTAGGAGGAAGAACTAAAATGATGCATGATTTAGGAGTCAAAAGTATTAATTCAGTTTCCATTATGAGGGCTTTGGGGGGAAGTGTCTTAAAGCATCTTCAGATACTGAAAAGACTATTAGGAGGGACACAAGAAACTTATGTTTAAAACATTAAGTGGTTTTAAACAAACTCTACAGTTCTTTGGGATGAAAAGTAAACCTGCAGAAACATTGCTAAACATAATATAAGTTGCTCTAGATCACACTTTTAAGTCTCAACTCTATTTTGAAATAAAAAGAACAGTAAATCATAAGTCCATTAGAAAAATGTTAAGACTGAAAATACACTATTGAATCTTTTTTTTTTTCTCCTGAATTTAGGTAAGAATTAATTATGAGGAACACAGCACTTTCTGTTTTGTATCTGGATGAAGATGAATCCTGACTGAGATTTCTTCAAAAAAAGACACCACCTTGAAACATCCATAGCTAAACACGCAGATGGGAAGTGGGAATTTACTTTTGAGACCATGATCTGAAGCTGGCTAAGCAGGGATTTAAATCAGGTTATGAAAGCTACATGTGTGACCTATACACCAGGCTACACTAATCTAGGTGGATTTCCACTTTATGTCTTGCCTCTGCTGTGCCCATTTTTTAAAAAATGCGAATCTTAATCATGTCTCTTTCAAAGTCAAGGAGAAGCTCTGCTAGAGCTAAAAGAATATTATCATTTGCTGTATCCTCTCGGTACCATGATCATAACTTTTGAGAAGGACACAGAGGTAGATAAAATACAGATGTTGCACAGTTTCTGCTGGAAGGGCTGAGATTCCCTACCCAAAGTGTACCAGTACTTGAGCATGACAGGCAGAGTAGAGAGCAACTCCATCAGGATGTAATTATCAATTACGTATCACTCTGTGATATTTTAAGTTTCAAAAAATACACTGTTTCAAAGTACAGTGATGTTTTTCTAATTATGCTGCTTGGTAAGATACATAGTATTGTAAGAAATCAAAATGGGTACATGTAGAGGTATAGACAGTAAATGAGGTCTTGAGAATCCTGAAGCAACTTGCAGGCTAAATAGCTGGCATGAATCCTGGAACTCTGAAAACACAAACTGTCTCCTATAGATTGGTTTCTCTTCTCTTCAGAGAAACAGGATTTTTGCCATCCTTTATGGCAGGATCAAAGAAACATTTGATTAGGAAACTATTTTCTCCTTATCCAAAGCCCACAATTAGATTTCACATTCTGATTGCTAGAATAGAGCAATTGTGAAAGAAGAAAGCTTGGACTTTGACGTGCTTTCCACCTGCGATCTGCAAACTTGTTCCTGTTGAGGAACACGTACAGTGTCCCAAGCATACCTGAACATGCAGTCCTCATGTGGCACCACTCCAAAGCACATCAGTGGAAGAGCCGCCAGGTCAGGACTACTGTTAGTGAGTACAGCAAAAATCCATTCTGTCAATGTTCTCCTTGCACTGCAACACCTCATTGTGCTCTCAAAACTTTTGCCTATTAGGGCCTGTCTACATTATGATGTTTTCCAAAAATGACGGATGTTGCACTGGCAATTCAGCACAAATGTCAGATTCTAAGAAATGCTTTTAGTACTTTGAGCATGACTGAAAAAGAAAGGCTTCTAAATTTTCAGTTATTTACATTATGCTTTCTGGAACTTTTAATATTTAGTATAAACTTACTGAATGTACTTATTTCAAAAATCCTTGCGCTCCCTTGGCAATAGCTTGCCGCTTCCCCTTCCATTTCAGCTGCACTTACAATTTTCTGCTCCAATTCTGATACTTCAGCATGTACTCTCCTGCTGCCAGAAACAGAATTGAATCCTACCAGCTGCCTGTAAGGGTTTAGCAACAATATCTTTTAGCATTGGAAGTATTTTGTTAGTAATGTGTATTAGTAATGTCTTTGCTGGGCTTAAGTTGGTTTGTTAACTGAGAAACTAGAACCCATGTTTTAAAAAGAACATACACTGAAACAAGGTGGGGTTTAGCACTCTGTTAATAAGGAATTTTAAGAAATGCTTTGAACATAAGTCTAGAAGCTGCTCTTTTCTTTGGAACAGATCCAGGTTAATTTAACGATGTCACATGGGTGAAATTCCTTAACAAATGACAACAGTTTGGCGGTCAGGGAGGTCTGAAAGATGCAGTGTCCTTAGATATCCCCAGGTTCTTTCCTTTAAGGAGATTAAAAATTTTTAAAAAAGGAGGAAAACAGAGCAACTGGGATAACTGATACTCAATAAAGTATATTCTTAGATGTTGCAAAGACTTGTGCATGATAATCATCTAAATAGAACCCATGTGCATTAGCATCTGTGTAATTTTCCCTTACTATCTCATTAACATCACAAAATGCAGACCAACAGGATTTTGATAGCCAGCCAGCTCATGCATGTTGCAATTATGCTTCCTCTCACATAATTTCCATACTTTCCTCACATATCTGAGCAAACTAACAGAGTATCTGTGGTTTAAATCATTAACATCTATAAGCAGTATCTATATTATCACACTTTTCAAGGAGTGTTGTATTTATTGCATGACTAAGTTAGCAAATGCACATTTGAAAAGAAAATAGCTTCTAATCTAAGTATTCATTTGCTGATAAATTAAAATCACCAAGTTATTCAGCACAATTCAAAGTGAAAAAGCTGACATATCATTTATTGCAAAGGCCACAGCTATAATAGGAACGTCATTGTTTCCCTTTCTGCTGGTCTCACACATTCTTTTTAATCTTGATTATTTGTCACCCTGTTAGGGACTTCTTATGGTAATGAAATCCTTTGTCAGTGATGTAACCAGAGCCTTTTGCTGCATTTTTCCTTCCTACATAAGTTACAATTGCAGTTATAAACACTGTGGAGGTTTTTTCTGAATCACACAATTGCAGATTGTTTGAAGGAAACACACGTTCCTGGCTGTTGCTAGGTGGCAAATGCTCTTAAAGATTTTGCAGGCTAGAGATTTCTTCAAACCTTTAATCCTCCATATTTGTTTTATAACCCATAGGAACTGTTAAAAAAACAACAAAATACCACTCAGTGCTAGGATGATCGCAGATTTGAAAGAGAGAAAAGATTTGGCATCAAAAGCTTATTCCCCATCCTAGCTACAGGTCAGTTTAAGACTTTCATGAGGGTTGATTATCCTGTATCTGCACATTGCAAGGCTGCTCTAAAGGCAAGGCCTTCTTCTAAAATTAAAAATAGCTCCTGTTCAGAACAAGGTCCCTGATGCAATGCATAAGACTCAGCCACAGTCCTCTGAAAAATATGTACGTGCAAAAGAAGAACTTCACAGACTGCAAGGAAAGAAGGCAAAACTTTTGCTTAACATCTAGGAACTGATCATCTAGGGGATTTTGCCTGAGATATTACAGCAGCACTGAGTTTCAAAGAGTATAGCAACACATTGATAAATCTATATAGTGTTTGTCCGAAAAGAGTCCTGTACTCTACCATTCCTAGGGTATGATTTTACAAAACTGCACATTAATTCCTACTTACAGTGCACGTTGAAACTGTATTTTTCAGATGTCCTTTTGAAATAAGGCCAAATTCACAGCTGAAGCTAAACTGATGAGACTTTTCAGCTCCAAAAGCTCTCACACCAATGTCAGTGTTAGACTCAAGTCCATATATCAGTAATATGTATTAAAGGATAGCATAAGGAAACTCTAAATAAAGAAAAAAATACCAGACTTTATTACAGAGCAGCTTCAGCTTCTCCTGCAAGACATCACACCTGTTTCGAAGCTCAGCATATTAATACTCAACCAAAAGCATGAGCCTTACAACGCAAAGTCTTGGGTAACTCTAGAAGTATCCATTATATATTATCCACTACATCTTTCCTTGCCAATAAAGTCTCATATTATCATTAAAAAAGCAATTTTTTACGTGACTGAAAATTGTTCCCTTGCTTTTCCCTACCTCAAACACACATCTACAACTTCAGGTGGCTTTGGTAGGAAACATCAGTGAAAAAGTAGGATATAACCTTCAGACCCTGACTTTAACGATCTTTCTTTAATTTTGATTGGTTGACTAAAGCTTCTGCACTTTTTGTGTTCAGCATGATACAGGAAACATGTTTTGTGCCTAGACATATTCTCAAAAACTGCTATTCATTACAGAAGTCTCTTGGTGGTGCCAGGATAGATGAAAAATACTGTGTCCTTAGCCGTCCTGGAGAGCTAGCACAGGTAACTGTATTCTTCTGAGCTCTGTAAAAGAGGCAGTGAAGCCATGATGGGCTATCAGCATCTGACCATCCAAACAAGGTTCCTCATTTTCCTCAGTCAAAGCGGACAGAAGCGTTTTGGAGGTGTACCACACTTGGTAGCTTGGCCAAATAGCTGTTACTTGCTGAAGATTTTGACAGCTATCACCTTGTAAACTCAAAGGCAGAGAGTGCTTGAAATCACCCTCTGACTGTACAGGCACAGATATATATATTGAATATATATATTCTTATGATATCATTAGTCTGGATGAAATTTCAGATAAAAATAGACACTAGCTTGCAGTCCTTCAGATATGTCTATCCATTACTTTTATATCCCCTCTTCTTCATAGTCTCTGTAATAACTGTTGCAATCCCACTGTGAAACTAGTAAATTCACAAAATGACAAATATAGTCACTGTATAGTCACATAAAATGCTCTCTATGTAAAAAAAAAAAAAAAAAAAAGAAAAAAAAGTAATGTAGTCGTCGTAAAGAGAAGTATTTTATTATGGGGCATGAACCAAACATAAAAAATTGATTGTTTTTATAAAGATGTAATGTTCTTTGGAGTTAATAGCCACTAATAATCAGGACTAGACATTTCATGCAATGCTTGTCTCCCATCTTTTGACATTTCTCAAAAGCCTAAAATTTTTAGCCGTCTTTAAAATTACTGATTTCACAAGCTGCCTGCAGAACACATCCCCACTGGAAAAAAAATAAAAAGAAATATGACTTTGTCAAATTTTAGAGGAAACTGGAGGCATTTGAGGGAAAAGCTTAATCTTAAAGTGGATTTCTAAATTTCATCTGGAAGGATGATTGATGTGCTTTCCCCTCCCACACTGCTATAACTTTAATCTCACCTGGAGGAAAGAGAAAGGGAGCAATCTGACACTTAGCCCACTCAGCTCTGCTTTCCAGACTGCAGCTGGGAGATAAGGAAGCAATGGAGGCACTGCTTCCTCTCATCCCTGGATACTTGGGATGCTCTCTGTGGGAGGATAAAGACCAATTACCCCTTGGAATTCATCCTCAAAGTGTTATCAATTTAGCTAATTCCTATGTCTTACTCGTTATAAGCATGTGTGGAAAAGTGCTCATTATCAAAATTGACTAAAAAGCCCTCTGATCCCATCGGCTGGCCTTTACTAGTATTTCCTTGTTCTCCCTGCAGTTTGTACTTCCTAGATCAACTGCTCCTTGTAGACAGAAACTGCTAAACTTCTCTTCACAGCTCACAGGTTCAAACCCGTCTTGACTGGTTAAATGGCATCTGCTTTGTTGTATGTGCCTCAACAGCACATATGGAACAACTATAACCTGCTTCCCAAGGAAGGCTTCTTCATGTGGAAAAGGCTTCTGTCTTCACTGCTGACCTTATGATGGTCAAAATGACCAGATTAGCAAAAGCATCATTTAAACTGTTTAAGTGCTACCCATCTCATTTTGCTTTAAACAGACCAGGGAACACACACATCTTAGCTAGAAGGTAAGAGCAGGTGCAAGCTGCTCCATCAAACTGAGGCTGACTGACAGCTTCTTCAAACAAGCCACAGCACAGGTAGCATAAGATATGCTTAGTACATTCATTAGTATGTTTTGTATAATTCTCATTAAAGCTAAGAGGTCAGCATCCATGGTGAGAGGCCTAGCTACACATAATGGCTCAAAACAGCCATCCTTGTCAAAATATCAGAGTATGGGGAACAGCACTTTTGCCTGAGAACTTTGGCACAGCACTGTGCTGGGTAGTAATGTTGTCTCCCACAAAAGCTACTTCAGATAGGAACAATAAAAGTGAAAGAGCTAGACGAGGGAAAACTGGCTTACATTCTGTGTAGGAACCTGTCACCAGTCACAGAATCCAAGCTCACGGGAGATCATGGACAGAGGAGCAGCTGTCACTTTTGAGTGAAGTCTGGAAACAATACAAGGAGGACCAGATTGACATGTCCATAATGCTATGAGGATATGAATCACTTCCTTCCCCTTGACCACTGACTAAGTTATGAAGTTAGAAATGTAGTCCATTAGGCATTACTCTTGTCCTCCATACTTGAACTTTTCAGGTTTAAGAGCAGAGTTGGGCAGTGGTAACTCAAGCGATAACTCAAGTGGTAACATGAGACTGCCATGGCTAGTGGGTGGTCCTCGCATCCTGCAGCCATGAGGGATGTTCTTTCTGGGGTGATGGGCTACAGCTTTTGTGGGCTGAAGATGATCGTATGCAAAATGTTCTCCTGCTGTGCATTGCACAGTGTGCTCCCTCAGAGGTATGTGTTGGCATGCCAAAGGTGTGGTTGCAATCTATCACGCTGGCTCATTCAAATTGTCTTAACATTATTCAAAAGCACAATTAAGCTCCAGGCTATGATGTTTGAAGATCTCCTCAAGGTGTCTTCAAAGACATTAGTCTGCAGCATACTAGAGCTTTTCAACCAAGTTTTATTAAAAACATCACAACATGCTTTCTGTTTGCCTAGCACAGGATTCCAGAAGCAAAGCAGTGGTTTCCATGCTTAAAACTGGAAGCACCTCAGGAGGAGAGTTGGGAGAACTAGGCAGTGTTATCACTAGCACCACCCACTAATGCTTCTTCTTGAGTGAAAATGCAAGCAGTAAAAGAAAGTAGTAGATTGGGAACAGGACCTGTCTGCAGAAAGGCATTGCAAAGTTGACACGATTTGTCCACTAAATGTAAGAAATTATTTTAAAACTATTTTTACCACTTTCAAACTTAATTTTTTTTCTTCTTTTTTTTTAAAAAAAGTTACAATCTTCAAAATTAATCATTTACCTCTGTTACTAGTGCTGCTTTGAATCAGAAAATGTCATTCCTGGAATGTCTGATCCGTTATTGTGTTGAAGACAACAAGCAGCTGTCTGAAATTAAGTGACACAAATTGTCAAATTATAAATCACGTGTGCATCCAAGTGTTCACGTCCTTCTGACGTGAATCATAGATTTGTATCTGTAGATGCTGATGACAGTTATTTTGCATGATGGCAATATTCATAAAATAGCCAATAAGTGGGAATAATGGGGGAAAGGGAAAAGGAACACACTTGTCTCTGGTATTACTGACAGTTTGGTGGATGCTTCAGCTCATGATCCAGACCAGTGTATTCTTGGGAAGGCTGCAACCATACCTGCCCTTAGTACTCTATCAAAATGTAAAAGAAAGCAATTGTTGCCAAGGCTTAGAATCTGGCTATTGAGAAGTAAAAGAAAAACAAATTACCTGAAAAAGAACAAAAGATGTAAGAAAATGAAAAGTTTGGGAGAAAAAAGACCCAAGAAATCTCAAGTGTGCTCTAAACCACTTTGATCAAGAATGAGTAGCATTTATTTCGAATCTACACCATCATTCAGATGTTTTTGTACCACGGCAGGTTTAAGCCTTCAGTTCTCTCCTGAAACACTTCATGTTATATAAGATGTCATTTTAGAAAATATGAGACCATGTTGGAAACCAATTTCCTGAAGAGCTACGAATAGGGTCATATCGTTATCTAGTGTTATACTTGCAGCTCTGGCAATTTTCTTTTTTAATAAATATGGATAAGTCCATAGGACTCTAAAGGACAACAAATATTGTCCTTTATCTTATGTCTGTGTTTCAAAATTGTGGAAAAGATGCTTTGTGCAAAAGGGTCAGAAATCTTTTGGAAGACACAAAATGATACAAAGTCCCTGATCTAAAACATAAAAAAAGCCAAAGACGCGATTACAGAGTTGTGCTGTGCAAAAGCTGAGCGGTCAAACAGAAATCATCAGTTCTGACCAGGAAACTAAGTAGTTATGTTGAAGTGATTTACTGTCCCAAACCCTACACAGGGCTTGCTGGCTCCCACACAGCCCTGCACTGAGTGGCCCCAGGAGCTGCTTTGCACCTTGGTAGTTTGGATCACAGCCAGAAGAGCTCCGTTCCCTTTCCACAATTTTGGGCAGACAAGCCTGTAGAAGAATCAGCCGCACCATATACACGCAAGCCAAATCAGACCTGGAAGCATCCATGTACGGATACTTTTCAAATACGGGTTACTAAATTAAAGTAGAGAAGTGAATTTAGCCCCTAACGAACCCACGACACAAACCAAACCACTTTTGTTTCTTTGAATTTCTTTTGCCTTCTTTTTGCTAGATCAATCACAGATGCTCTTGCTTTAGCACTAGGGCTGGGCAAACCCGGATAAGCACGATAGCTGCTCTCCAAGAGCAGCCAGGTATGGAATACAAATCACCCAAAGCCAGAAGCCTTTTTTCACCTTCGCCGTGAGGATTTAAGAGAGAAGCTGATGGCGTTTAGTTTGAGACACCTCATCAGCCCTCCGGATGCTAAAAGTAGGCGAATCGTGACTGCAGCCCTTCCAAAGAACAGAGCGGCTCCTCGGCTGCCTCTCCCTGGCCCCCACACCGGCGTCCCACATTTCCCGACCGGGACCACCCTTCCCGGGGTCCGCGCCAACCGGTGCCGCTGCAGCCCCAGGCCGGTCACCGGCCCGCACTGCCGCCTCCTTGGGGCCCCCCGAGCCCTTCAGCTACCGCCTGGTCCGGCTTCCCCCCTCGGGCAGGGACCCTCCGCCTGCCCCCGCCCCGAGCGAGACCGGGGGGAAAACTCCCGGTGGGAGCGGTGGTGGCGGGACCAGTCCCGGTTCCCTTTCTCCGCCGGCTGCGGGGTGGGGCGGGGGGCTGCTGGCGCGGGAAGGGAGGGACGCGGGAGAGTAGGCGGCAGCCCGCCGGAGCTGGCTGGGCGGCGGGGCGGAAAGCGTGCGAGCGGGAGCTGCCGCTTTAAATCCATCCCGTCCCGAGGGGCGGGGAAGGGGCCGCCAAGGGGGGGCTGAGCGCGCGCGCGCGGCATCGCCCGGCGCGGCTGCGGAGCCCCAGCGGGCGGGGAGGGCGCGGGGCGGG
>VWPU01011174.1:8384-23384 GCA_013398955.1 Callaeas wilsoni
CCTTTCCATAAATCCCTGCCCTTTATCCTTTCACTCTGCCCAGCCTCTGCTCCACGGCAGCCTCTCCAAGGCATCATTAGGAATGTTCATGGATTTTTCTGAGGTGTCCCACTCAGAGGAGTGGGAAAACCTGACTTTCTCTTTGCTCAGTGAAATTCCACATTGAGGCCTGGCCAGGACACAGGCTCTTGAAAATCCCACATTTTCAATTATACTTAAATAGATTGGCTGCATATAAACTGAAGAGCCAGTAAGGAGACAACTCCTGGAGGTGTTGGGAAACCGAAATTTCCCCCCTCCACAACTCCCTGACAGGGAACCAGGCAGGGGTCAGGCTCTGCTCCCATGGAACAAGGGACAGGATGAGAGGACACGGCCTCAGGCTGTGCCAGGGGAGCTTTAGATTGGAGATTAGGGAAAATTTCTTCATGGAAAAGCTGTCCAGGCCTGGCACAGTCTCTCCAGGGCAGTGGTGGAGTCACCATCCCTGGACATGTTCAAAAACCATGTGGATGTGACACTTGAGGACATGGATTGGTGGTGACCACGCTGATGGTGCTGGGAGTGCTTGGGCTGGATGATCTGAAAGGTCTTTTCCAATCCTAATGGTTCTGTGATCCCATGATTCTCCTGCCTGCCTCAAGCTTCAGAGTCCACCTTTGGCAATGCAAAGTTATATCAGGAATGGTTCATTTTGTATTTTAAGTGCTTTTAAACACATTTCCCCTGTTTAACAGTAATTTAGAAAGTTAAAGGCACTTTAGAAAAATTTAAGATATAGGAGGAGCCACTGAAACAGTAAACATAGAATTTTTATAGCATTTCTTAATAGAGTAAATATAAAGCAGAACATCTCTACTTTCTGAATTTGCAAATCTCTGCTTTTGTTGTCAGAGTTGACTGTCATGATTTTTCTCCCCACAAGGAACTATGTCTTCAAAGCTGGCACAAAAGCAGCTGCAGAAAACTGACCATGAATTGAGAAGTGTTTCATCCCAAAAGCACTTTACACATTTTTTTTTGTTAAATGAGGAACCTTTTTAATGTGGTTTTTTTGGGCATAAACAAAACCCTTCCTGTCCTCAGATGAAGTTAGCGCAGAAAAAGAAAATAAAATTTGATATAAGCACTGATTAGGAAGAAATTATGCAACAGTCCTGATCACAAAAGGACTTGAGGATGGAACTCACATCGTCTATCAAAGAGCCACACTGCACATGGGAAGGGACGGGGAGCAAGGAAGGGCCAAAGGTTTTGACGATCATGGAATCACAGAATTCCAGCCTGGTTTGGATTGGAAGGGACCTTAAAGATCACCCAATTCCACCCCTGCCACCTTCCACCGCCCCAGGGTGCTCAGGGCCCCACTTGAAGAGCTGCTGCTGAACAGAAATGTAAGAAAATCAGAGTGATGAGAAAAAGCCTTTCTGGCTTTGGATCCTCGTGCTCTCACTGATGTTTGTTCTGTGCTTTTAAGTGCCTGGAGAAATGAGTAGGCACTTTCAAATGTAAATCTGTAAAAGTAAATAAATACCAAATTCCTAATTTAGCAAAACTGCAATTCTGATGTGCAGATAAACTGAAGTGCAATCCATCATAACTTGATTTTAATGTCACATTTCTCCTAAATAACTCTTATAACCAGTTCCTTCAAATTTTTGACATCCATTTCCACATTCCTTCCAATGTAATTTTTTTTCCTATTTTATGGAAGTGATAGCATGGTGTTAAAATGTTCCTAAAATTATGGTAGCCAAAATGGGCCTTGGAAACGGGAGTGGGCATTGTCTTTACTAGAACCCTGCGAACCTACACCTGCATACCCACCTGCAGAGTAGACGATGTTAAATGCGATAATTACTCAGTAAATATCAAGCATTGTCTTTACTAGAACCCTGCGAACCTACACCTGTGTACCCTCCTGGACAATAGATACGAAATGCTGGGGGGAGAGGGGGCTTAAAGTCATGCTTGAGCAAAAACAATACACACAATAGAACAATATCATGTTAATAATCAACATATGACTATGTAAAGAAAGAGTATAAAATGTGTCCATCTCGAATCCATGTCGGAATCAGATTTGGGGTTTTCTGTACCCCTGATTCCCAGAGCTCTTCAATAAAAGCACCTGCATATAATCATCCTGTGATTATGTGTTTCCGCGCTAACAGTGGGACCACCAGTGCCACCCCCACAAGGCCCTGGCTGCTGCAGGGACCCTCAGCTGGTGTCACAGCCACCAGCCACGGCCCATCCCCGACACAGCTCCTGGCTGGATTTTGAGCTTGGATGGTGCTGAAGAACTTCCCTTCCTTTCCTCAAAAATTCAAGGGTGATGATTGTTTCCCTTCAGAAGCTTCCTGTTAACAAATATCCTTATTTTTCCTCTTTTCAATGAACTCCAGTGCCTTCCCGTGTTGCCTGCAGAGGAAGGCTGTGTCCTAGGGATGGACCACAGTCTCCTACAGAGTCAAACCTCTCAGGGCTGAACCCCAAACCAGTAGCTAAAACAAGATCAGCAGTGCTTACACCAAGGAATTTCATTCACAAAGCTAAAAAGAATTCAGGAGCCCATTCAGGAAAAGTAATGAAAAAAAAAGCCTTATTTTAAATGTTTTGTAATCTTCTGATGGATCATCTGGGAGGCAGAATTCCCCTGCTGTTGTTTAGACATGGCAGAGCAGCAGCAGCAATATTTCCTACCCAGCTTTGCCCATTCACATCCACCTCAGTGTTAAAGTTTCCACAACATGGCATTTCATTTCATCCCAGCTAATAAAAAAAATTCCTCAGTACCACCTCGGAATTTGACTGTGAAAGATCTGGCACTGGGGAATTTGCATAACGTGGGAAAGCAACTACAGAAGATGCTCATGGAAACAAAGTTGATGTGCAAAGCTCACAGAATCCTGAGATTCCCTTATTCACTGAGAAATGGTGACATTTGGGGCACGCAAGAAGGCACTGCAAACATCAGACTTCTGAGGTTATTCTTATTATTAATAATAATAACAATAAAGATAATGGGGCCTGTTTCATTTCAAGTGATTGGTTTCTGTTACGAGGCTTTCAGAAACAAGGTCGAAAAATGGGGAACAGGGAGGAGGAACTTTTCTCAGGTGTTGCTTTTATCTAAATTCCTAAATAGCACAACTTCCTGGTAACAATTCTCTTTGCTCTTTGTTTAAAAATATGAACATTATTTATGACAACTTTGAGGAATAAAACCATAGCCACCTTACACAACCTATCACTGACTGCTTCCCTGGCACTTTTCTACTGGCAGGGACACAGAACCACAGAATCAGGGAATCACTGAGGTTGGAAAATCCCTCTGAGCTCATCCATTCCAACCGTTCCCCAGCACTGCCAAGGCCACCCATGTCCCCAAGTGCCACATCCATGTGGCTTTTAAATTCCCCCAGGGATGGGGTCTCCCCCACTGCCCAGGGCAGCTGTGTCAGGGCTGGACAGCCCTTTCCACAAAGAAATTGTCCCTCATCTCCAAGCTAAACCTCTGCTGATGCGACGTGAGGCCGTTCCCTTTCCTCCTGTCCCTGTTCCATGGGAGCAGATCCCAAATCCCCCCCGGCTGCCCCCACCTGTCAGGGAGCTGTGGAGAGTGATGTCAAAGCCTCAACCCCCCTTTCTGTTGGCCAAAAGCTACTTTAGGTAGCCACCAGCTCACCGAGCAGCTCGCAGCCCTTCAGGTGAGTTCGTAGCCCAACCTTTCGGAGCCGGCAGCTGAACCACATCATTTTATGGAGCAAGGCTGAGGGAGATGGGAATGGGTGCCTGTGGCTGACAGGAGGGGCAGGGAGGGGTGGCACTGACCTCTCTGGAGCACGGGGTGGTGGAAGGCTGGCACGGGCAGGGTCCCCGTGGCCGCTGGCTCACAGAAGTAGGCTCGGAGCCAGGCCGTGCACTGCTGCAGGGGCTCCGTCATCTCCTCTGCGCCCTCGCACACCTCGCAAGCCGCCGAGGACTCTGCCCTGCTGAGACACAGAGACACGCAAAATTACAATGGTAAAAATGACAAAACCAGGTTGTCTGAATAACCCGCTCTAGCAGAAGGTGTCCCTTGAGTGGAACACCACCGTCATGAAGGTCCCTTCCAACCCAAACACCTCTGTGATTCTGTGATAAAACCGAATATTCACACTCTCTGTATTAGCAAAATAAAACCCTCAAAACACTTAATCTGGAGTCAGACCTTTTTTCTTCTCAGAGAAAAGTGAAGGGATTCCTCACAGCAGTAACAAAAACTCACCCTCATCACCTCTACAAATGCGGAGATGACACAGTGTTATAAACACCCGTAAGAAAATCCACGGAAGATCCGAATGAGGAAAAAGCCGTGTGGGAAACGTCAGGGAGCAAGAAGACACCCAAGCCCTTGGTGGATGGCACATCCTTGTGCTTCCAGGGTGGACGGAGGGGAGGCTCCTCCTCAATGTCCCCCAAGGGCACAGTCCCTTGTCCCCAGGGCCCGTCCCTGGGGAAGGAGGGAAGGAAGCAGCTCTCTGCCGCTCCGCGCCTTCCCCGGCCCCGCTTCCTCCAGCGCCGTGGCAGGTCTCTGCTTCCCTCCCCTGATTGAATTGGAAGGAAGCAATTGAGAATTCATTTGATTTTCAACGGCAGCTCGTGCTTGCAGGGGCTGAGGAGCAAAGTGAGCGAACAGAAAGCACCTGTAAATAAAAATGTGCTTCTTCCCTGGCTCCTTTTTTTCTTTTCCTCTGAAAGAGCAATGTGTGGATGAGAGCGACGAAAAAGGGAACCCTGGATTTGCACATATGCAGCTGTGTTTTCCAAGCTGGATGTTTTCAGGGATGCAGAGCAGTGCTGGGAAAGGGGTGGTGGTGCTCTCCTGGTGCTTCCCAAGGCTGGGGTGTGGTGGGGGGTCTCTCAAAACTGCAGAGACCTGTGTGAGGAGAGCGATAAACAAACAGCCCGTCAGCAGTGCATCCATGAGAAATGATGGGGACAACATCAAGGGCGATGGCCAGAACAGCAACCCCTGCCAGCAACCTTCTCATACCCAGAACCCTCACCACCACCGATGGGCCATCCAAAGGTTTCCTGGTTCTTGCAGCTTTTTCTCCCAGCTGGAAATAAAGCCAGAGCCAGAAGTTCCTCAATGCTAGATCTCAACAGCAGAGTCTTCTGATGAGAGGTTGGATGTGCCCCAAAGCAGAAAATGGAGAGAAAACTGTGGCAATATCAAAATATGTGTGAACTTGACCCAAGGGAAGAGAAAAACAGAGCAATTGTGCCAGCCAGGCACGGGGACAGAGCAAACCAACTCCAACTCCAGAGCGTGCTGCGAGGAGGGGAAAGGGTTTTGTGAGACTCCTCCAAGCAAAAAGCCAAAGCGAGTGAACCAAGTGATGTTCCAGCATTGGCATCAACGAGCCCGGCTCTGCTTTCGCCACGAGGCTGCTCTGCAGAGACACCCAGCATCTCCAGTGCCTGATCCAGCCCAGCGCGGGGCCGGGCACTCCAGGATAATCAGCGGAGCCTCTGGACAGGATCAGGGATGGGCCGGGGCCGGGGCACTGCCACCCTCAGAAGAGGAGCCCTCGCTCACCTGGTGCCTCACCGAAGGGCTCTGCCATTCCCCTAGCCCCAGCTCATCTTCTGGTTAATTGTGAACCACTGAAAGCCACGTAATTACTGATGAGAAAGTGGAGGGACGCAGAGACGGACAATTAAAACACTCCAGCCGCACAGGAGTCCACAGCTGGGAGAAAAGGCAAAACAAATCTGCAGAATCAGCTCTGGATCAGGTTTGGTAAGAGTTAAGTGCAATTTTATTCCTCTCTTGCCATTTATTTATCTAATTAATGCTTTGGACTTTTAATTTACTTTTTGTGTGTGAAGTAGGATCAATTTGATTTATAAAACTGATGTCTACCTGTGCTATTTTTCTGATTAATAATCTCTGCCAAAAAAAAAAAAGGTATGAGAATCCATGCACAGCTTTTGTCCACGAATCCCCATGACACGGACTTCAGACCAAGCTCCCAACACCACGGATAATCCGTTATTTCACACAGGTACAACACAGCAGAACATGGCTCTGTTTTACTGTGGATTGTTGGCGCTACAAAATAGTAATGAGAGAATATAATGACAATAACTCCTCTGAAACCTGGGAGAGAAGTGGGGAGACTTTTCTGCTCCATTTATCCAGAAGAGCATGGAGAGTGCTCAAAGCCACGGTCTCCTTATGTTTTTCACATCACCCTGTTTCCCATTCTCGGGAGTCTGGAAATCATTAGAGCTGTAATGTCACCATAAAACAGAAAAACTCCGTCTCCTCACGGCTCCGCGAGCAGCAGCTCCAGGCTCTGCCTCCGACTGCAGACAGGGACCAGCCCAAGGGCACCCAACCACCATCATCACCCCCAAAACTGGTGGGGAGCAGCCAGGGAGACTCTGGGAGCACCTCCCAGTGCCTGAAGGGGCTCCAGGAGAGATGGAGACGGGCTTGGGATAACGGATGGAGGGACAGGACACAGGGAATGGCATCCCGGAGGGCAGGGATGGATGGGATATTGGGCAGGAATTGTTCCCTGGGAGGGTGGCAGGCCCTGGCACAGGGTGCCCAGAGCAGCTGTGGCTGCCCGTGGATCCCTGGCAGTGCCCAAGGCCAGGCTGGACATTGAGGCTTGGAGCAGCCTGGGACAGTGAGAGGTGTCCCTGCCATGGCAGGGGTGGCACTGGGTGGGATTTAAGGTTCCATTCCGAGCCAAACCATCACACACAGATTTCTCACTTCTACCACGTGTTCCCTGGCAGGAGTGTTTGGACAGAATTTATTTTCAAATTTCTTTTTAACCGCTGTTTTTAAGAGCAATGCCCTGCCACTGCTGAACACCTCCAGATGTTTTTGGTGGGGCCATTCTCCCAGCAGTTCAATGCCAGAGGCTTTCCCAACACCTGCCACCTCCACGGCCACCTCCGCCTTGGCCAAGAAAGGGAACGCTTTGCAAGGCAGAAATGAATTTGCCTTCCAAGAATGCACTGACTTCTTTTCCCGAAGGATACAAACTCCACATGCCAACACACACACCCAGAGCTTCAAACCGGCAGAGAGCTGAGAAAAAGGAAAACCTTCATTTAAATTTTGCTTGGCTAGAGATGGCAACAGCAATTCTTGGGAATTTGACGGCTTTAATCAAGAAAAAAAGGCACATAACTCATGCACGGGTGTCTTCCGCTGGCCCTCCTCCCGCCCCTGCCCTTCCCTCCTCCCCTTTCCCTTTCCAAAGCTGCATAGCAGAACTCCTTCCACAAACTACCTCGGCATTAAATATCCAACTGAAAACACCAGCTGCCTTTTAAAGGATTTTCTCAGGCTTCAAAGCCTTAAGTACCTTTCAAAAAGCAGAGTCGAAGTGGTCTCAAAACATTCGTAAGAAGAGCAGAGGAGTGACATCATGGGAAATTCCCCCCTTGGAAGGAAATCCCTCTGCTCAGTGTTGGATTTCTTGGAAGGTTTCTGAGCACCGACCCCAGGCATGGATCTTTGAGTGCCTCTAAGTTAAGACAGACAGGAAAAAGTCGAAATTTAGAGAAAAAACACACGTCTAAGACTCATATGAACTACCTGGGCCTAAACTTTAGGAATGAAAAAGAAAAAAGGGCCTTTCTTAATGTCCTGCCCTGGGTGGTCCCCAAGGAAAGGATCACAGAGAGGCAGCAGCAGCACACAAGGTGGTAGCCAAAGTGGCCATTCCCTGTTTTACCTATGGAAAGTTTCAGTCTTAAACTTGTAATCAACAAGATGCAATTTTACTTTTATACAGGAAAACAATATAAGCATGTTCATCAAAATATAAAAGAACCCAAACCCTAAACAAAATATATAAGAAATCTGACTGCCTTGCTTTCACCCTGGAGAATTTTACTATTTTTCCTTAAAAAGTACCAATGCTGGTTTTTTTTTTCCGTTTTTTTTTTTTTTTTACAGTGGAGATGGAATAATGATAAACATTTATTTAGAACACATTAATCGTTGCTGTTGGGGTTTAGTNATGGAATCATGAGAAATGTTTATTTAAAACACATTAATACTATTTAAATTGCTTCCATTTTCATCAGAGTCTGTCACTGCACTTGTTTTCATTCCTGAATTATGCAGGGTGCTGCCTGGCATTCCAAAAAATTCAGAGTGGAGGTTTTTGTCTTTTTACCTGGTCAACAAATAATCGTTGCTGTTGGGGTTTAGTGTGCATTTTCTATTTTATTGTATTTTATTTTTTGGCCCAGATTTTTTTTTGTTTGCAGTAATGTGGTGCCCTCTAACATGCCAGCAGTGTCACATGTCTGCCTTAACTTTTTGGGGCTGGTAAATGGATATTCAGCTCCACATGACCAATGCAGCTTTCCAAGGGGATGCTTCATTAAAACTAAAAACTCCTCAAACAGAAAAAAAGCTGTTTTAAGCTTTGTTTTAAGCTATATAAAGACATCTAGAAATAAATATACATTTTTTCAAGTTGGATGTGTCTCACAAAGAGGCTTTTTTCAGGCCAGGCACCCACTGCTGCTGCTGCACATCTCCAGCCTGTGTTGGTGATGTCCAAGAGAGCCCAAGATCAGGCCCAACATGGGAATCTAGCACAGGATTAAGGCTTTCACACACCACAGCTATTCCACACCACTCCTCCTGCAATCCTATATATTTCTTTCCATTCCAGCCCTTTTCAAAGCCTGCCCAGGCGCGGGGAGCCAGCTGGCTCCTGCAGCCGCCCAGCTGAGAGGGGTCTTCCCCAAGCTCCGTCCCAGCCGCGGCTCTGCTGTGACTCCTCGTGTTTGCGTGGGGTGAAACGAAGGAAAAGCTGCTTCTAGCAGAGGGGGAGAAAAGCAGCAAGGCCACCTGCTCCAGTTTAACGGGCTCCTTCCAAAAGCCCCTGCCAAGAACTGGAAGTTTCTAAGGCGCTTCCAAAATAAACATGTAAGCAGCGGACTGGCTTCGGGATCATCCCAAACAGCTTAACCATGATGAAAACCAGAGAAATGCTGGGAGAAGCCGTGTTCTGAAGTGGCAGGATGTTCGCTGTTTACTTCTGAGCTACCTTTTGCCTCAGTCCTCGAGAAAGTAAAGGGAAACAAGGTGGACCTTGAGCTGTGTTGAAAGGAAGAGGATGTAACACAACGACCCTGCTGGCACATTCCTTGGGGGAAAGCCAGGAGCTGGCAGCTTCCTTGGATAAATAAATACCAAGGCAGTGTTGTAGCAGCTCCCGTAACATATGTATAAAATAGATGTCTATTTATAAAATATTTGTATATTTTAAATATAATTGGTTGGTTGAACGTAACATCCAAATCTCACTTCCACTGCCTGTAGCCACACACACCTGAGTGTTTTATCCCTGGAAAACTACCTCACCTTCCAGTGGTTTGCCTAAGGAGAGGTTTAGAAACAGAGCCAGTGAAGAGTCCCCTTTACCTCAATTTGAAAATTCTCAATGTTTTTTTTTTGTTGTTTAAGATAGAAGTGAAAAAAGCTCCTCAACTAAAAAAAACTGCAACTCCTCCTAGCCTGGAGTCAACAAAGTGCCATTGATATATGTGGGCAGACTTGGATTACATTATTAATTCTAATTTTTTAATTTTTAATTTTTTGGTAATGTTTTATCATTTAAAATTTTGTCATTTTGTAATTCTAACTTTATTTTTAATTTTTTTGTGCGGGTTTTTTTTGGTAATTTTCTTCCCCAGTGGTGAGAAGTGCCTGGTGGCTGTTGGTAGGGAGCTCCGTGAGTGTCATTAGTATAGATAATTCTTTATAGATATCTCTCTCTCTATATATATAGATATAGAGATAGATAAATATACATGTAAAATAGTTAATAACAGACCTCCTAAATTTAAAAAGTAAATTTTTACATTTGTAGAAGAAGTCACTGTTGATCCTCTAGGACCTGAATGGTAACTCTTGCCATGAAGTATATACGAGGGGACAGAATAATTTTAAAATTATTGTTTTTTAAGTGGTATTATTTTGCTTTATCAGCAAATGACTGAAGACAAGTTGTTACAAAACTCTCACACATGTGAATTGACCACAGAAAAAAGTTGCATTATCTGAAAATTGAAGGCTGTCTTTTTCTTATGATTTTATAGATCTGTGCTTGTCTTACCAACCCGTTTTTCTCTTAGAGAAATAGCTGGTGTGTTACTTTTCAAATGGAAGAATCACCGATGATTAGCACACAAAAATCAACATTAAAGTGAGACTTAGTGAGGCAGCGTTATTTGTTCCGTAACGACACAAAGTGAGTCGACGTTTTTACTGGAGCCTTCATTGTGAAATGAACTAAAAATGTATTTTATCCACACCTAAATGTCATTGAAGCAGCCTTTCTTTGATAGATGGAGGCCAAAGCCACCCCAAAACTGCAGCTGAATTATCTGGTCTCTAATGACTCCAAACGGATTACGGGATGCAGAGCAATCTCGTTAAATTTTATTCCAAAGCTTACTACACTGGTGTTTTCTCTTATTTTCCTATCAATGAAGCCCAGGAGGTTTAAGGACAATTCATTATGTATGAGACCCAACTTACAGTGCTTGACTGTTGATTAATAGCAAAGTTTGCTGTGTGTACATTTGCAGCATTAGATGCATACAATATGCTAACTTATTCTTCCACCCAAGCTAATTATTTACCAAAATGACTACTTGAGACTACAATTTATTAAATGCATGCATCCAGTCTCGATTTGGCCCCAAAAGACAGCCCGCAATGAAGATCTTTTACTTGATGTGACAACTTCTGGAAACAGTGTTATTAATATTGTAAATGTGGCAAATAAAGAGTTCAAATAGCCGGGTGGCTCTGCTGCATTTCTTCCCCACAACTGAATCAACGAACAAAGCGCCTTTTTAGGTTTAAAATTCATGGGGAAGCACATCCTGACATAGTTTAATTTAGCTGCTTATAAATGAAGTGGCTCTATGATGGTAGGGAGAGATTAAAAAAGGGATGAGAGCTGCAATAAACAGCAATAACCCCCAATTCCTGTTGAACAGCCCCGACACTGCTCCTTTTAAGATCTATTAAGAAAAAAATGGATGCATTTAGGGAAGAACACAAGAACTCAGAGCTGAGTCGGACTTAGTCCTTGTCATACAACCGGTGCAATATTTTCCTTATTCTGTTTTTATCTCTTCTGGAGGATGCAAATTCTTCTGGATCTGACTGGTGAGAAATTCTGCACCCTCTCTTTAACCCTGGGGAAGAAGCACCTGCACAGAGATTTGGGCATCATACACATGATATAAATTCCAAATAAATATATAATTAAATACATAATACATTAATAAATTAAATTATTGATACAATAAGTAATAAATAAACACACTTCTTGAGTAAATACAAAGATATACAAATAACTTCATTTTTTTCCCGACTTTTGCAATTAATGACATTAAATTTGGGGGCCAAACTGGGCTTGCCCAAGCCCATGATCCCTGTAAAGCTGCTCCCTGCTTATTCCCTGCTCCTGGTGTGTACCAGCAAACACTTCAAAGGATGGAGTGAGACTCCTGTCTCCACATGCCAAGATAAGGAAAATCAATGTCAATGCCCAAAAGACTCAAGTGATAGCACTGAAGGTCATTAAATGCTACTCACTGCCCTGGACCATTAAAGTTTTGATTGGAATCCTATACAGGGAGACACAGATTTCAAACAAGATCTTGCCCTGGGATGTGGCACTGCGAGCCCACGGTGGTGACTTCCCGAGGAACACCTGAAACACGTCCAAGGAAAACAATGCTCTGTGTGTGTGGGCTTGGCTCCCTTCCCCTGAGCATTTACTGTGTTTCCACAGGAGTGAATCCCACTAGGAACAAAGACCTCTGTTAAAGCAACAGCCAGGTGGAAGGACAACCACAAAATTCTGGTTCTTCAACCAGCTCAACCTTCTCCTGTGCATCCTGGGCCCTTCATTGTCTGCTCCATGCCACCCTCCTTCCCTCAATCCCGGACTGGTTTGGGTTGGAAGGGACATTAAAAATCATCTTGTTCCACCTCCTGCCATGGGCAGGGACATCTTCCACTATCCCAGGATGCTCCAAGCGCTGTCCAGCCTGGCCTTGGGCACTGCCAGGGATCTAGGGGCAGCCACAGCTTTTTTGTGCCAGGGCCTCCCCACCCTCACAGGAAGAATTCCTTCCCAATATTCCATCTATCCCTGCCCTCTGGCAGTTTGGAGCCATTCCCCTTTTCCTGTCACTACTGTCCACAGTCCTCTCCTCAGCCCACCTTTAAAGTTCTGCCCTTTTCCTGCGCTGGCCACCACCATCCTCCTGACCTCCCCTGGTCTGCACCATCTCTGCACTGCTCAGTCCGACCTTACTGCTCTACTGCGGATTTCCTGCTCCACCTCCACACTGGTCACCAATTCCACTACTGCCTTCTTCCTGTTTCCCACCCACAGCTTTTCCAGACTGATTCCTGTTCTCTCCAGATTCCATCCCGCATGTTTCCACCTCCTCTGTGTTAGCAGGAATCGTCCAGGCCAAGACAACCACAGTTAGTTCTGGTGCTCATCAGCACCGGGAGCTGTATCAGCCCAGAGACCTTTCCCAGAGAGACCCACTCCCCTCCATGAATGAAACCCTTCAAAGACCTACAGCTGGGCCCTACTGAGAGAGCACAAATATTCCTAATATCAGAGTGGCCTCTTCATAAATATTTGTTTTGAATCAGTGTGTTTGGCAGCAGAACGACCGGAAAATTTGCCGGAAAGATAAAAAAAAGCCCAATTTCTGTGCATCTTCTGTGTTGGAAAGGACCACCCTGTTCTAGATTGAGGACAGGGGAGATCAAGCACACCGTGAACCAGCAACAACCGAGCAGATGCTTCACATTAAATGTTTTAAAGCAGGAAGCAAAACTGGAGCCAAGTTCCAAGCGGCAGCACACTCTGCCCGAGATGTTCGGCAACATTAAGCATAGGTGATATCATCAGTTCTAGCTTTAATTAGGTTAAAAGAAAGTCAGTTAATTTTAGCACTTACAAGAAATTGTTACAAAACATTTTTTCTTATATAAAAGAAGTGTCCCATCAGACCTGGGAGGTCGGTTTTATCACAGGCAATTAACTGTGTTAGGGCTGGCTGCAGGGGACCCTTAAACCGCACACCGCATTCCCCGCGCTGCTGCGCTATCTCCGCCGGTTTTGGGGATTCTCCACCATCCCCAGCCCTCTGCAACGGCCACAGACCCACCAGCCCTACTCAGAACCCTGCCTCGCAGTGATAACCCCATCGCTAACTGGTATCTGAAGTCAAATTACATTTTTCCTACATATCTCAGATAGATATAATCCCAATTATGCATGGATTTAAAAAAAAACCCACCAGCAAACCTAAGGGAGTTAAAATACACATTACAACCCTTACACTGCAAGACCCAGGTCTCTGATCTGGTGCACAGGGACACTGAAGGACAAAAACTTAAGGCTGAATTATTGGAACTGGGCCCTGACTTTGGATGTCCACCTTGACGTGCGTCAGTGCATGAATTCCAGATGACAGTGAGCACCAAGAATTATAATCAACAGCACCTGCAGATCCTCCAGCCTATTAAAATGAATTAAGATACAGATAAATCAGGAACCTGTTAAGAATTCAACTCTCTAGGACGTTTTTCAAAGCAGGTTCCCAGTGTGGGTGTAAAGTCTGTGACCCCTGAGCATCTCCTGTTGAAGTGAGTCCAGAGGCCACAAAGATGCTCCATGGCTGGAGCCCCTCTGCTCTGGAGCCAGGCTGGGGGAGCTGGGGCTGTTCACCTGGAGAACAGAAGACTCTGGGGACACCTTAGAGCACCTTCAGAAAAACTAATAACTCCCAGTTAAAACAGAATAGTTAATAGAGATCTCCAAAGCCTTTCTGCAGGGCTTTGAGGTTGCTGCCACCCACATCAGCAGGGTCTTTCCCAAAATGGCATTACCCAGTGAAGAACTGGCTGTACCTCTTAATAATTTGGCCTCAACCCCAAAAACACAACAGTAGGAAGAACAAAGAATAAAAAGGATTTTCCCTCATTTGGATCAAGGCTTGCTCTTTCCAGCACTCCACAGCGCCTTGGTCACCTGTGCACAGGCTCTGTCAGGATGGGCCCTTCTGCACGTCCCAGGAGAGCCCTCCCCTGCCACAGCCCACCCTGCATCCTCTGCATCCCCGAGGAAAAGCTCTTCTCTCAGGTAACCAAGCAGGGCCCAGTCACTGGATTGGAAAGCCAGCAGGGCACATCAATAAAACCAATAAAAATACTGTTTCAAAAACTGCTGTTATAATTAACTGAAATAAGAGTCTATAAACTGCCACCTCAGAAGAAGCTTGTTAAAGGCTGAGCATAGGAACTGTAATTTAAACACACTCTGCCCTTCATGGACCACCCTGCCCATAGCATGGCCCTTGCTTCTCCCATCTTCCAGCAAATCTCTGGATCCCAGAGGGAGGATCATCCCAATGATGCCTCATTGCTGGGATCCAGGAGTTTTGGGACTTTCCTGTGCAGAGGTGCTGCCCTGGGATGCAGAGCTGCTGTGACTTTAAAATCAAATCTGGACCTTCTCACAGAGGACAAAGTGGAATTACAGCCCTGGCACTGCCACATCAGAATCCTGGAATGGTTTGGGTTGGAAGGGACCCCAAAGGCCATCCAGTGCCACCCCTGCCATGGCAGGGACACCTCCCACTGTCCCAGGCTGCTCCAGGCCCCAGTGTCCAGCCTGGCCTTGGGCACTGCCAGGGATCCAGGGGCAGCCACAGCTGCTCTGGGCACCCTGTGCCAGGGCCTGCCACCCTCACAGCCAGGAATTCCTTCCTCGCATCTCACCAAAATCCACCCTCCTTCAGCTTAAAGCCATTCCCGTCTGTCCCATCCCTCTTGTCCTATCCCAAACCTACTCCACAACCTCCTGTGGTGGGAGAGCTGGTGACAGACCTCCCTCCTAACACGAGACAGAC
>VWPU01011174.1:28384-33384 GCA_013398955.1 Callaeas wilsoni
TCGTTTCTTAGAAGCAAGAATGAGTCTTTCCCCTTCCAGAGCACTCCCCCACCAAAAAAGTACTCCTTATACTACTGTTAATAATGCATAAAAAATCAGATTCCACAGCACTACAGCCTGCTCATGAGGAAATTCCGGAAACTGGAGAAACGCAAGTGTGCCCTGTCTTCAGAGAATCCCAGAATCCCAGAACGGTCTGGGTGGGAAAGGAGCTTAAAGCCCACCCAGTGCCACCCCTGCCATGGCAGGGACACCTCCCACTGTCCCAGGCTGCTCCCAGCCCCAGTGTCCAGCCTGACCTTGGGCACTGCCAGGGATCCAGGGGCAGCCACAGCTGCTCTGGGAATTCCATCCCAGGGAACAATTCCTGCCCAATATCCCATCCAGCCCTGCCCTCTGGCAGTGGGAAGCCATTCCCTGTGTCCTGTCCCTCCATCCCTTGTCCCAGGTCCCCCTCTGCCTTCCCTGTAGAATCCCTTCAGCCTCACCTCCAATGCTCCTCTGATGTTTCAAGTCACCTTTCCTTGATTCAATTACTGCCAAAAATGTTCTTCTCATGGCCTAATTGTTCATTATGAAGTAAATGTATCAATCCCATGGATTTTTAAATTAAAAACCATGGAAAGCGCAGAAACTTTACAGCTACAGACAGTGAACTACCACAGGCATTATGCAGAATTAAAGATGAAAATACATAATATTTCTTTTCTGCCACAAACACGCACATGGGCCTGTAGTTACACGTTTTAGGTTTCACTCAGCAGGAAATAAGCACCATTAGTTCTGCATCTGATGCAAACTCAGATTGCAGGCTATGTAAGACAAGGATTTCAGCTAGAAATTTGCCTTTTTCTGTATTTCCCTCAGTGTGAACGATGCAGGGGATATTAGATTAGCTGCATCTTGCTCATATTTGCATGACAAACAACATTTTCTGCTTCAGATCAAGTATTTTCCATTTGAAGAAAACAGTCCAGTTCTAAAAACTGTTACAATTAAAAAAAAAAATCAACCATTGAGGTCCTCTGTTCCTAATTAGCAGCACAGAAATTTGGAAGGTGTCCCTTCCCATGGCACAGGGGATGGAAAGAGATGAGCTTTAAGGTCCCTTCCAACCCAAACCACTCTGTGATTCCATGAAACTGGAAGAGTTTTCCCATTTTTTCTCCAAAGAAAGCTGCTGGTTTAGCAGCCACAGCCTCCCAGCAGCCACTCCCGAGGTGCCAAGGTGAGATTTTCCTTTTGAAGGCATTTAAACCCAAAGCTATCAAGGGCTGTGAGATGGAAATGTCCTCAAGTTGTGCCAGGGGAGGTTTAGGTTGGATATTAGGAAAAACTTTTTCATGGAAAGGGTTGTCAAGCATCGGAAGGGGCTGCCCAGGGCACTGAAGGGGTCACCCGAACTGTTCAAAAATGTGGGGAAGTGGCACTTGAGGACATGGTGAGTGGGGAACATGGTGCTGGTTGTTGGGTGGGCTTGGAGATTTTAGAGGTCTTCTCCAACCTTAACGATTCCACGAGGAAAGGCAGGAGCAGGTGGATGACCTGGGCACTGGGCATCCACACAAATCCATAAATAAACTCAGTATTATTTGCCCTGAAAGGATCTCTCTGCCCTTTTCCCTTCGAGGGGGTGAATCCACAATCAGATCTCGTTGCTGTTCTTGATGGAGCACAAACCCTCTGCTTTGTGGTAATTGCTCCTTTGAACATGCTAATAACAAAACCTAACTCTTCTTTATGCTCCCCCATTTTTCTGGATTAAGTGTGAATTTTTATTGTGTTTTTTCCCAACAAGACATCTCGCCTGTAAATAACCCAACATTAAGTGTCACGATATAATTGATTTTCTAATGAGGTTTTCAAAAAGCATTATATTTCTGCTTGTCAGGAAATCTTTACAGCAGAAATAAGTCCTTCCATATGCATTCCTTAGAAACCCAACTTTTTATTCCTGCAGTGCAGTTGAGGTGGATTCAACCCCATGGATTGCCCTAAAATAATGTTTTGTACCAGATATTTTTATGGCTCTCCACATTTTCCCATTGCACTGGGAAACTGGGTGGAAAATTATCCCAGCAGCGTGCCTGGGATGGGATAACCTCAGTCTGGGATGGGCAAACCCAGCAACAGAAGGACTGAGGGTTGGACTGGATGATCTGAAAGGTCTTCTCCAACCTTAATGATTCTGTGACAGCTACAAGTGACATCTGGTGTCACAAACAAGGTATTGAAGTAGATACAACCCCAAAAAGGATTCACTCTGGTCCTGTAGAAAATAAAACGTCCAAGTTTTGCTAATTTGGAAAACGCTGGGGGTGGTGTCTGCAGAGTCACTGATGCCAGGACTGCTTTAGATGTTTATTATTTAATATATACTGTTATGGTTTAGTGGGCATGGGGGTATTCAGTTGAAGGTTGGACTTGACGATCTTGGAGATCTTTTCCAACCTTAATCATTCTGTGATTCTACCATATGATTTTGTCTGAATCTGGATCTTTCCACTTGGCCACCAGGATCAAGAAACAAGCAGATGCCTCCTTGCAAAACACAAGTAGTTAAATTAAAAAATGAAAGTGAAAATTGTGCTTATGCCAGAGAAAATGTTAATTTTGAAGTCTAAATAGTATACAAATTTATAGTTTCAAGAAGTGTTTGCTTGCAAATACTATTGGAAAAAGAAAATATCCACCTCTGAAAACATCCATTGATCCCACCATTAGTGCTGAGTCTGCTCCAGCAGGAGCTGGGGGAGAGTCTTCCCGGATATATAAGACCCCAGAATGGGTTTAAATACCAGTGAGAGAATACCTGATTTTTATCCTTTTTTAATACTTAGTTTGAAAATCATGTTTTAGCTCAGGCCAGACTTGCAGGACAGAAAACAAGAGCTGAACACTAGACATGCACCACTGGACACAGAATATTTTGCAGATCAGCATCTCAATTAGGTCCCAAATGTGGACAACAATCCATGGCTCAGCTCTGCAACACTTCCAAAAATAAAACTCTAAAATTTCTTTTAAAGATTTTATACAAGACACCTGATATTGGAGGCAAACTGTGTCTGCCTTACGAAAAGAAAGCTCATACTTTTTGCAGGTCTAGGATTCACCCTCTACTGACAGCTGAAAAGGAAGCAGGAAGATATATACGGATATATAAATATATATATATACACACACACATAGAGGAATGGGGTAAATAAAAAAATATTCCTGAACTATCACAATAAAGTGGCACAAACCATCTTGCTGAGACAGTCTCAGCCTCCAAAGCCAACAGAAAATATGATTTATAGCCCTGAATTACCGTGGGCAGCTTCACTTGTGGCTCCCCCTTCCACGCTTCGGGGCGATGCATTATTGATAAGACGGACAAACACACACTTAGGCTGAGATTTGCAATTTAGCACAGGATTTATAAAAGGACCAAAAAGAGACAGTGGATGGTTGATGGAACTGAAGAGCGCGGCGATATTTGGTGGGATTATCAACCTGCCACCGGCAGGAACCTGCTGCGAAGGGGTTGGGAAAATCCCTCCACAGCTGTTGGGAAGCTGTTCCATGAGTTTTGCAATTAATAGATTAATAGATTCATTCCATTTGATGCCTGTTGAGCCACACTCCCCAGACTGAGTGTCCACAAAGGCCCTCCCCACCCATGTCCCCGAAGAGGGACGGCTGCTCCAGGCTGTCCTGCTCGTGGACACCAGCCTGCCTGGGGTTTGGAGGAATATAATCATGTTCCTAGCCCTTGGTCACACCGGGCTGAGGCCATCCATCAAACTCAGAAGTAACTGGAAAAAAGGAAACGAGAAGGACCTAACCGCACGATCACATCAGCTTTAATGCCACAGGAAGCCAGACAGGAAAAAAGGGAATAAAAAGTCTGCAGTGCACTGGGAGAAGCTTTGTCTCTGTGGAAAAACACCTCCCCACCTTCTGCAAAGTGTGATCTCTTTCTCTGCTTCATCCTTTGTCCCTCCAGTGACACAGGATGTTTAGATTTGATATTCAGAAAAATTCCTGCATGGAAAGTGTTCTCCAGCCCTGGCACAGCTGCCCGGGCCAGTGCTGGAGTCCCCATCCCTGGAGGGATTTAAGAGCCGTGTGGATGTGGCACCTGGGGACATGGGGCAGTGGTGGCCTTGGCAGTGCTGGGGAAGGGGTCTTGGAGAACTTTCCCAACCTGAGTGATTCTGGGATTCTATATCCTGGCCCATTCCTGGTGCTTCATTAGCAGCTGTTACCTGCTGTGCTCACTGCAGCACCTCTGGCAGGTGTTCCCACGTCCCCCTCCACCCGTCCTTCCAGCTCCACACCCATGGACACCTTCACCTAGAGATACCCGAGAGCCCCAAGGTGCCACAGTGGGGTTTGCCAGGTGGTGCCAGCCTTTCCCCTTGGCCCACGAAGGCGGCACATCCCAAGGGCACAAACACACTCAGGAATAACGGCAGAGGAACAGCGGGTCCGAAGGCAGGGTCAAACAACGCTCACAAATCCTGGCTGGACGTGGCTGCACCTAAGCCTGGCTTTCCTTGGATTGCACACTCAGCTGGAGCTGGATTTCTGCACAACTCTCCTTCTCTGACACGGTACTCAAATCAAGTCAAATCAAATCAAATCAATCTAGAAACCTCCTGGATGTCACCATTAACACCAGCCTAAGTCCCCTGACCAGCACACCCCACCTTTCTGGGCGGCGAGGGGCGATGCTCATCCCACATCCCACAGCTGCCCAAAACCCCCCGATTCCCCAGCACTCCGACACAACCCCCTCTCCATCCCCCCAAAACTCGTACTTCCCAGCACAGCCGGGACGGGCACGATGGAGCCATCACCGCCGGCTGCTCTCCGGAGGGCGGCTCTGCTCCCTCTCGCCCCGTGCGGAGCGCGGGTCCCGGGGGAGGCCGGGCTGTCAGCGCTGCCTCCCGACCCACTGTACTGGAACCCCGGCCTCCGCCGGGGCTCCTGCCCTGCCCTGCATGCCAACG
>VWPU01011174.1:38384-55884 GCA_013398955.1 Callaeas wilsoni
TGCAATCAAACTGAAGAGCCAGAACCCAGCTTTGGCGACTGCTGCAGCTGCATTTTTCACACAAGCCACAGCACAGAACCCGGTGCTGAATTCCACCACTATTCCTGTTTATCGTGACCACAGAAAGGAAATTTTCTAGTTCTTTCCAATCTAAAGAAATCCAGTTTGTAAATACCACGACAAATTCAAAGTGTCACCCCACTTTTTTGCAAGCCCCATATGCTGGAGAGCAGAGGCAGCAGGCAGGGATTCCTTCGGAGGAGCACCAGGGGCACTGGCTGTGATATTACAAAATCATGGAGTGGTGTGGGAAGGGACCTTAAACACCATCCCACCCCTGCCATGGCAGGGACACCTCCCGCTGTCCCAGGCTGCTCCAAGCCCCAGTGTCCAGCCTGGCCTTGGGCACTGCCAGGGATCCAGGGGCAGCCACAGCTGCTCTGGGAATTCTATTCCAGGGCTCCCCACCCTCCCAGGGAACAATTCCTTCCCAATATCCCATCCATCCCTGCCCTCTGGCAGTGGGAAGCCATTCCCTGTGTCCTGCCCCTCCATCCCTTGTCCCCAGTCCCTCTCCAGCTCTCCTGGAGCCCCTTCAGGCCCTGGAAGGGGCTCTGAGCTCTCCCTGGAGCCTTCTCCTCTCCAGGTGAGCCACCCCAGCTCTCCCAGCCTGGCTCCAGAGCAGAGGCAGCTCTACTGATAAAATGAGAGTATTTCCAATTCAATCCCAATGATGCTCCAGCAGGGATTCAGACAGCAATGGAACTCTGCTTTGCAAGAGTGGATGCAGTGGGATTTTTAATTTTTTTCTGTAAGGTTTTTTTGGTATTGTGTTTTTTAACAGAGAGCCCTGAAATAAAATAAAACACCTGCCAGAGTCACCACCAGCCAACATCCAACTTCCTCCAACCATCTCCTCCAGACACTTCCCTGTTCCAGCAGCACTGTCCACTCCCTGTTAAGACAAAACTGTAAGTCCCATGGAAAACAAGCTGTTTCCTTGGCCTTCATTAGAGCAAATACAATAAAGCATCCAGCTGGTGATATTCCTTCATTTCATCATTGCTCTTGTCTCACTGTTGACAACCTCTGTGGGGTTACTCCACTTGCCTATTGCAAAATAAATCCTATTTGAAGTTAGCACTTCTAGGTCAGGTTTTAATTTGCTGGACTTCATTTGGGAAGAAGAAAACATGTATTTTCTGCCTGAAACTTTTTGCAATGCAATAATTAACAGGGTGCCAATATTCCAGTCCTAATGACTATCTAATCTTAGTGGTGCGTGCATGGAGTATTTTAATATTTCATCATGTTTTATTTCAATTGCACTGGAGTGAAGCTGCAGTTGCGTTTCTCCACAGACTAAATTGTTTTAAATCACTGAAGTAAAAATATTACTTCATTTCTCTGTCTTTTTCTTGACAATGCAAAATTAAAAGAGTCACTCATTTTTAAAGATCTGTGGGGAAAAAACGTTCTCTCCCATTTTGCTTCGTAGCGCAGGATCCTGGCAGGGGTGATCCCATGGAAGGTTTGTGCCTCTCCAGGATAGGTTCCCTGCTTCACCACACTCCTTCCTGGGCAGAGATTAATAAATTTCAGGGAGACCTTCAAGTCCCTTCCAGGGCCTAAAGGGGATCCAGGAGAGCTGGAGAGGGACTGGGGACAAGGGATGGAGGGACAGGACACAGGGAATGGCTTCCCACTGTGAGAAGGGAGGGATGGATGGGATATTGGGCAGGAATTGTTCCCTGGGAGGGTGGGGAGGGGCTGGGATGGAATTCCCAGAGCAGCTGTGGCTGCCCCTGGATCCCTGGCAGTGCCCAAGGCCAGGCTGGACACTGGGGCTTGGAGCAGCCTGGGACAGTGGGAGGTGTCCCTGCCATGGCAGGGGTGGCACTGGGTGGGCTTTGGGGTCTCATCCAACCCAAACTATTCTGTGATTCCATGAAAAGGATGTGAAGACCCCCAAGGCACTGCTCGAGGTCCATCTCTGCAGGAGCACCAAAGCTTTGGCCCGGATTTAACACATTTCTCAAAGCCCTGCAGGACAACAAACCCAGCTCCTTTCTGCAGGTCCCTGCAAATGTCACAACACCATGCTGAAACTTCTCAAATGCACAACCACAAAGCTTCACACCCGTTAATTTCAAGTTCTGAGATACCTGTTCTGTGTGGAAAACCGGGGTACTGCATAATAAAGCTTATTACTAGAATTTTTTAACATTCATAATGGTTTAGTCATTAGGAATCTCTCATTAAAACAAGTGTGGTCCTTGCACCACTGACTGCAACAACTCTTCCCTGAGGTAGAACCACACACAGCAACACTATTGTGATATCCTGGCTCTTGCTGGGGTACTTATTGTGAAAAAACACTGCTGCAGTGCACAAAACATTATAATGGAGACCCAACTTCATTATTTAAGCATATATACAACATATATGCACGAACACATGCATAGACTCACGTCCCCGTAAACTGCAGCACTGGAGGTGCTAGGGTAAGATAAAAATTTTGCTGCACAAATGGAGAGGGAGACTGATTTTAAAGGATAATATGGGCAACTTTTCACTGAAATATTTATGGGTTTTATTTATGGTAAAGTCTAAATGATACTTGACATGAATAGCATACAGCATGGACTACAGAATATAAATCTTCCCCTTTTTTCCTTGTCTTAAGACAACCAGGCTGCACCAGTATGGCCTAACTGGGATAATGCACCAGCTACATCCCCCTGGACATGTCTCCAAAAACTACTCCCAGATACAGCTCAAGCAGCTTATGTGAAAGAATCAGAAATAAAAGCTGTTTTGAAGAATTAAGAGAAATCATCCAAACCAGTGAGACAGGAGGGTCATGATCAAGTGCAGATCATAACCACAAGGAATGAAAAAATCCATTGTTCACCCAGCAAAGTTCAGAGTCCCTTCCAGTCTCACCTGCTCTGTGACTGTTGTTGCTTTGCAGTATTTCAGCTTATTTACAATTAGGTAGGATATGAACATGATAAACTGATATGAAACTGAGGACAACCCCTCCACGGGCAGCGTCCACAGCAGTGGGAACATCACAGACTCCCAGGAGCAGGAAATTCTCAGGTTTCCAAGATCCAGGGGCTGACTGCCCAAAGGGATCAACATCTGCACCTGGGACAAAGGGCACGGGCATCCCAGCCTTAGAAACCACACCTGGGTTCCTCCAAGCCTCAGGGAGTACTTCAGACAGCCAGAACTGCCAGAATACATTTACAGCAGTAGAAATAGTTAAGAACGATTCCACCACAGGATTTTGCATTCCACGTTGGCTCTGTAAAATCACCCAGATGAAATTTAATTTATAGCAATCAGCCCGAGGTGAGGGTGCATGAACTGAACTTGATGTGGTGCATTCTGTGTTTTACTGGGCAACGGACTTTTAAATCCGTATTAATACATCTGTGCAAGTGAGAGATGTGAAGAAACTCCCTAAATTAAGGTTAAAACTTGTAGTTACATACACAAACACATTTACACATTGAACTCCTCCAACCACTCATGTTCCCTGAAAGAATCCATCAACTGCTTCTGATCACAAATATTAAACCTTCCCAAACAGGAAACATCATTGTCATAAATAAACCTTATGGATGCCCCAGGACTTTATCCTGAAACCAGTCTCCAGTTCCTAATTGCTGGTGTAACAGTTCACTGGAACAGGATAAAGCACTGAAGAGTTAGTGACCATCTCTGACAGCTCCTGGAGCACAGACGAGGTCCCAGAGGATTTACAAAGCCGGGGGAAAAGGAGACAGGAAGAAATTATAGACCAGTCAAACTTTGATATTGGGAGCGATAATGGAACAAATTATTAAAATATTTATAAGCATCTCAGGTTCATAAGGTTATAAACCACCAAACAAATCTAATCTTTTCCTTTGACAAGATAATTGGCCTCATGGATGAGGGGGGGCAGCAGTAGGGGAAATATATACTGACTTTATCAAGATTTTTATATACCTTTGCTGTGACACTCTCATAAAAAAAGAGGGAAATACAGTTTACATTAACAGAGTCTAAGGTGGACACCAAGAAAAGTTTTAAAAAATTTAAGCAGGGTTTTTACTGCCTGGTTACAAGGGCAACAGTGAGCTCAGAGGGAAATGGTGTTTTGCAGTAATGTGAGCTGGAAATCCCAGTCTTTGTGTTTTAATGCCAGCAAGATGAACCTCAAATACCAGTTGTCAACTGGGATGGCATTATACCTCCAACTTTTCCAATGTTTGATTGAATTGAATGCAGATTATGCTTATAAATCCAATGCACACCAAATTGGGATAGGGTCCAAGCAGCTCATGTGAAAAAATCAGAAATCAAAATTATTTTGATGAATTAAGAGAAATAGTCCAAGCCAGCAAGAGAGGAGGGTCATGAACAAGTGCAGAGTGCAACTATTATGAAGGGAAAAAATCAATTATCCACCCAGAAAGCAGTTCAGAGAGTCCCTTCCAGCCTCTCCTGTTCTGTGATTGCTGTTGTTTTTCAAATTAGTACTTATTAATAATTAGGTAGAATATGAATGTGATAAAACTGACAATTTATCATGAGAGGTCATGATGATAAAGAAAATCATTATCAGCAAGATTAAATATGGGTCTCACAGACAGGACAGCGACGTACCCAGACTGCAGAAAAACCAATTTTTAAAATTTTCTCACAACAGCCTCAAAATGCAGGAAATATGATCTGAATAAGCCCTGAGTAAAAGAGATACCACGAATCTTGCAGGGCTAATCCAGCAGCAGTCATTGCCCAGCAGGCCCCCTCTGAGGAGGCACTCCCTGAAACACCACACCTCACTCCGCATCCAAAAGCTGAAGATGAATTTTTGAAGCCATAATTAAAATTTAATTTAAAATAATTAAAACAGTATTTCAGAAAAGCTCATATCTGGAGGAAATGTTAAACTAAGTTACGTAGGCCAGAGCAAGAGACGTGGTACAACCACGGAAGTATTTGAAGGTTATGACCAATGTGATGAACGGGGACCAAGCAAATCAGAGAGAGGAATGTCTGTAGGAACAGGGTGGGATTGATGGGATTGTCCTGTGCAGGACCAGGAGTTGGACTCCACGATCCTTCTGGGTCCCTTCCAATTCAGGATATTCCATGACTCAACAAAAATAGGCTAAAACTAAAAAAAAAGGGAATTGAGACAAAGCACTTAATAATGGAAAATAACTCTACAAGACCTACTCTACACTAGCTTTGAGCTTCTTTACAAACTCAGGAATTCTGAAATTATTCACTCAGGCTGCTGAATGTTGCTTCTTGGGCAGGAAAAATGAACAGAATGAGTTTGCATTTGGAAGAGGAAAAACATGAAACCACTCTTCGTTTCACAGCAGCCTGGCTGAAACCATGGTGAGGACTGTAGGAATTACCTTCTTGTACCTATGATTTAGAACGGAAAAGTTTCTTGAGGCCTTGAAGAAACAACAGCGAATTTGTGAGCAAAATGCTGCAGTTTTGGCAATGCAAATGAAGGCTGCACTGGACTCTGTGCCATGGTGTATTCACAGAATCCCAGGATGGGATGGGTTGGGTTGGGGGGACCCCAAAGCCCACCCAGTGCCACCCCTGCCTTGGCAGGGACACCTCCCACTGTCCCAGGCTGCTCCCAGCCCCAGTGGCCAGCCTGGCCTTGGGCACTGCCAGGGATCCAGGGGCAGCCACAGCTGCTCTGGGCACCCTGTGCCAGGGCCTGCCACCCTCCCAGGGAACAATTCCTGCCCAATATCCCATCCATCCCTGCCCTCTGTGGGAAGCCATTCCCCCTTGGGACTCCAGGCCCTCGTCCAAGGCCCCTCTCCAGCTCTCTCCAGGTCCCCCCTACACAAAGATTCCTTTTGATGGCTGTGTGGGAGCTGGTTACAGCCAACTCACTGCTGAAAAACAACGCTGAAGTGTTGCTGCCAAGCAGCACCACAATAAAACGTGTTTATTTCTGCCGTGCCCGAGCCAGAGGAGCACTGGGGGTGGTGGGTATCCCCACGTGCTGGGCTGTGGTCCCAGCTCTGGATGCTCCCTCTGCCCCACACCAGCTAAATTCATTACTTAAAACACATCTGTGCAAATCACAGGGCACAAGAGCTCCTAAAATACAGCAACTCCTCCACTCGCCTGTCCACAGTGCCTGTAACCACAGCAGCCTTCACAGAGACAGAAAATAGGGAAAATCGTGATAACGAGGGAAGTTTGTTCCTGAGACTCCAAAATCTATTCTTATTTAAAATAATTTACACCTTGCAATGGACATTTGAGAAAAATGAATGGCTGGCTTTAATTACAAACTCTGAGGCACAGCCACCAGCCTGGCCAAGAGCCGCGTGAGCAGCCACATCCACACGGATCTTCCCAGGTAATGCAGTAATTCACAGGAACACATTAGGCTTCATGAGAGCACTTTATTTAGTAATGGAGATCTACTGGGCTCTGCATGGATCATATTAACTTGGCTCAGGAGCAGCTCCTCTGCTCTATCAACCATGTTTTTGCACATGCCACGAAATATTTTTACTTTACGCGGTCCATACTTGCACTTTATGTTTAATATTGAAGAGCCCAGTAAATCCCCACTGCAAATGTAGGGGGTTTTACTGTGTGCTCAGAGAGGGAGATAAACACTAAAACAAATTCATCTTCATGGGCCCAATGGCTTGAGGAAAAGCTGGGGAAGCAGTAAAGGCTGACTGGAGATGATGCCACGGGAGGAATGTGGGGGCCTCTCGGCAGCCATATGGTGTCCTTATAGAATTAGTGAAAGGCAATTAATCAGGGAATCACAGAGTCACAGACTGCTTGAGCTGGCACAGACCTTAAAGCCCATCCAGTGCCACCCCCTGCCAGGGGCAGGGACACCTTCCAGTGTCCCAGGCTGCTCCAAGCCCCATCCAACCTCAAACACTTCTCTTCAGTAAGGGGAGGCATTATTCTGAGGGCTGGATTTCTTTGCGTTTTTAATATTTTTTTTCAAAACTTAAACTTATCCTTTTTAAAGCTTCTGAATAAAGTTTATTATTCTTCACAGGCGGAGGCTTTAACATCTTCTTAAAAATTAGGGAATTGGAACAAACACCTGAAAATCCAGAGACATAAAATGCCATATGCTGGAGATTCATGTATTGTGCCCCTGCCCATAGAATAATTTTTAAGGTCCCTTGCAACCCAAAATATTCTATGATTCTACATATATCGTTTAAATGTGTTCTCTGGGGCATTTTGAAGAGCAGCTTCAGGCTGGTGGTGGTGCCAAGTGTTTCTGGTGGCACCATGGAGTCCAACCACACCTTCAGTGTGAAGACTCTGTCACTCACATCAAAACTCCTGCCAAAAATCCACTTGGAGGCAGCCTGAAAGGTCACCTCAGCCACACAACTTCCATCTCCACCAACACCCACCTCCAAATATTTGGAGTTCGACTCTCCAAATAGGATTTGTCAAAATAACCCGGAGTAAGGCAGCCTCCCTGGAGAAAGCCCCTCTATAAATAGCCTACCAGGGATAAAAAAACGGCTACTTTCTCTGCTGCATGTGAGAGGGAGTTAAACCTAAACAAACTTTCAACACCAGCTGAGTTTACATATTTAAACTTGGAGGGTGCCAAAGTTGCAGCCGAACTGGCACCAAAAAGCCTAGCAAAAAAAGTCATATATTGACAAAACACACAGTCATAATAAAACCACATCCAGTTAATAACTTTGAGAACTAATGTTAACTCCTAGCACAATAGAAAAGTCTCCTTAAACACAATAAAGCACTGATACAATTTACTCTCAGCTCCTTTTCAAAACATTACTCTCTGCCCACAATCACATTCAGATTACAAAATTCCTTTTGTAGTTTTCTCCTAGCTGTGGGAATAAAATAAACCACTTAGATGACAGTAAAGTGTCTGTAAAATATATAACAGCAATAACTCCTGGTGGAAATGCAGCAGATATTTATACAAGAGCCAAAGCAGGGAGCACTGCTAATGCCCAGGGAGGGGGTGTTCAGAGAGGCCTCTTCTGGGTGAGATCCTGGTGCTGGAAGCTCTGTCCCCAGCCTTAGCCTGGTCCCCAACACGAGGTGACAAGTGCTGGGGGAGCCTCCACGGCCCCGTGGCACTGGTACATGAGCTGCTGCAGGAACAGGACAAGCTGCTCCTCGGTGGCTTGGGAGCAGGGGCACAGCTGGGGTGGGAAAAGGAAGGACACAGCAGCAGCCAGAAATAACCTGCCTTAATTAAATGGAATTTATTTCACTGAATTATAGAATGGAATCGCAGAATCATTTAGGATGGAAAAGACCTCCAGGATCATCGAGGCCAAGCTGTGCCCAATCTCCACCTTCTCCCCAGCCCCGAGCCCTGAGTGCCACGTCCAGCCCCTCCTTGGACACCTCCAGCAATGGGGACTCCAAATCTCCCTGGGCAGCCTCTTCCAATGCCTGACCACCCTTTCCACAGAGAAATTCCTCCTGATTTCCATGTTGTGTCACAGGTGTAGAACATATGGATCAAGTAATAATGCAAAGGATGTTATTTATCAAACACAACATCCATCCTGCTCAGTAACTGGTGTGCTTGAACTTCTGACAGGGAAGAAAGCATGCTTAGTAGGTTAGATGAGATATTAGAGAAAGTTTTTCATGGAAAGGGTTGAAAATCAATGGCACTGGTGGAGTCACCATCCCTGGAAGTGTTCACAAGTGTGGGGATGTGGCACTTGAGCAATGGTTTAACGGTGACCATGGTGGTGGTGCTGGTTGACAGCTGGATTTGATGATCTGAAAGGTCTTTTCCATCCTTAACCACTCTATGATTCTACAATCTTTACCCAGTGAAGAAGTCTACATTAGTAGAAAAACTAATCCAAAATCTCTGAAGGAGGCGGTGACACGGTGGCCACCATGACCACGACTACATGGACAGATGAGACCACACAAACACGTGAACCCTGATTCCAGCTGTGGAAGTCCTGGCTGTCCACAGTCGTGTCCTCTCCTCTACACAAGCAGACAAGGAGAAATCGAGAAGGCAAGGTCTGCCAAGACTTCTCTTTTTAAAAGTTATCTCAGGCCAGGTTTAACTGGGGCAAGGAGCTGGGAAAAGCAGCTCTGGTCCATATTTCTCTGCCATCCATCCCTGGTTTAATCATTAAATCCAAGCAGAAATACTTTCATTGTGCAAAGGGAAACCACTTATTATACGTTCAGTGGTTCCACCAGCATTGAAGGGATGGATCTGGACCTAAATGTGAAGCAGAATTTCCCCCAGGCAGACCCTCCCCACCTGCACCCCATGAAAGGGGCACACAAAACCACCTTCCCACCACCAGCAACATCTGCCTGCAGCTGGAGACCACGGCCAAGCCCTGCTCACTCACCAGGGCCCCTCTATGAATGGAGAACAAATGCATTAATTTGGATATATAAAAACTTACATCCAATTTGAGGTCAGCCAATGTAAATGAAAAGTCCCAATGCCCGAAGCCCTGGACGGCCACATTATTATGGGCGTTAGGGGGAATGTACTGGGTACATCTTTCAAGATGTTTAAATATGTTCTCATGGAATTTAACCGAGTGCTTAAGTCCTTGATGAAAGAAATTAAGCTTCCGGATCAAAATTGACACTTTTAGAGCTGAAAGAAGAAAACACTGTTGGATCTTTTACTGCAAAGCCCAAACCCTCTGCAAAATCAATGGCCTTTGCTTTTGTTGAGGGCTTTTCTTGCTGGTTTGCTTCTAGTGTTGGTTTTTAAATGTGTTTGCAGGCATCAATTTTGATGTGAAATCCACAGGGTCAAGGCAAAACATGTCAAAATATGGAACAAATGACTTTAAATCATGTAATCACACACAAGGTTGGGTTGGGAGAGATCTTAAAGCTCATTTATGCCACCTCTGCCATGGCAGGGACACCTCCCACTGTCCCAGGCTGCTCCCAGCCCCAGTGTCCAACCTGGCCTTGGCCACTGCCAGGGATCCAGAGGCAGCCACAGCTGCTCTGGGCACCCTGTGCCAGGGCCTGCCACCCGCCCAGGGAACAATTCCTGCCCAATATCCCATCCATCCCTGCCCTGTGGCAGTGGGAAGCCATTCCCTGTGTCCTGTCCCTCCATCCCTTGTCCCCAGTCCCTTAATGCTGCTGCCTGTTAATTGCAAAGGTTATTTTAATTTAATATACTCATATTCTATATATAACCACACACTTGCTTGGAGCAACCTGGTCTAGTGGAAGGTGTCCCATGGCAGGGAGTTGGAGTGAGATGAGCTCTAAGGTGCCCCCCAACCCAGCCCAGTCTGAGAGTCTACGATTTGTAAGAACTTTCGAAAGGTTTGCAAGCCAAGACATGGCAAAGATTGCTGTTCCTAAAAGAATGGCCACATACCACCCAGGACCCCTGAGCTCTTCTCCAATGAGCTTTTCTCCATCCCATGGAAGGTGACGAGGAGCAGGGAGAGCCTGTTTGCAGGAATCTGAAGCGCAATTCCACTTAAGAGGAACTGGAGCTGTGGATACAGCCCTGGCTACAGAGGACCCTGAGGAGCCCCAATCTGGCAGCCCAACTTCAGCTGCTGTACATTTTACACCTTCAAAATGCTCTACCACAAGTTCTCCACGGACAAGAAATCCCATTTTTGGGTTTACAGCAACGTGTGGCCAAAGAAATGAAGGAAGCTGTAGGTCAGAAACAATCCAGTCACAATGCACCAATTAAAGCCAAGGCTGATGGACATTTTTAAGTGGAGCAGAATCACCTCCCAAGTTTCGATGTCTACGTTTTACAATCTGTAAAAATTACTTTCTCTAACTTTTTCTGCATGTTGTTTTCAAAGTTGTTTTACTGCGTATAAAACCATCAGGCTTTGGAACCACACATGGGCTTGCTGCATAAAATATCACCTTATCTTTGTATAAGCAAACTATTTTAACTCCCTAGAGCTATTTAGGTAACCATTGGCCGTGACCTCTGAATTCTTATCCTGAATTATATTTTTATGTGCTATATAAAGGTACTGTTATGTTACTGTTTTTATTCCAGGTGCCAAAAAGGACAAGTTTATTGCCAACTGCTTGCTCCGTGTCTTTTTTTTTCTTTTTTTTTTAAAAGACTTAACTGACCCAGCAGTCGAATTTGTTTTTAATTCACACGGGAATGGTTTATGAGGAAAATCACATCTACTCTGAAGAAAGAAATAAAAAAATCAGTAATATTTTGGGAAAAATAATCATCAGCCAAAAGTGTCACCTTGCTGGCATGACTGAAAGGCCCTGTACCAGCACAAAAGTGCTCTTCTTGGTGTTATGTTTCGTTCCATCCCAAAAATGGAAGCAAAGCTAAAATCACAGAATCATAGACTGGTTTGGGTTGGAAGAGACCTTTAAAGGCAAATTATTAACTATTTGCACAGATAGTGAAATTAATAATAATAATAATAATAATGCCCTTAAACCACTTCAAATTTCATGTTTCCTAAAGGACTCACAAGCTGACATGAAACCAGTGATGTATGGAGATGGTTTTCCTACACTACTGAAAGACATGAGGTTTAGATGGGATATTGGGCAGGAATTGTTCCCTGGGAGGGTGGCCGGCCCTGGCACAGGGTGCCCAGAGCAGCTGGGGCTGCCCCTGGATCCCTGGCAGTGCCCAGGGCCAGGCTGGACACTGGGGCTTGGAGCAGCCTGGGACAGTGGGAGGTGTCCCTGCCATGGCAGAGGGATGGAGTGGGTTGGGCTTTAAGGTCCCTCCCAACCCAAACCATTCTGGGATTCCATGACACCAGAGAGGGGAAATGAAAGGCTCCACCAAGGCAGCAGCGATGGAAATCGTGGTAGTGCTTGGGAGACCAGGCTGGAGTGGGCTGGGATATCACAAAGGGAATTTCATGTAATTTCTGGCTGCTGCCCATCAGAACTCTGTGCTGATGAGAGCCCTGGGCTGATCCAAGAGGGGGAAGAGGAGAACTGCACTGGAGAAGCCGCTGGCAGCTCAGGATCAGCACGAGGGATGCTCGCAGTAGGTTAGAGCCAGGAAACTCAGAGTAAGCCAGACCACCACTGCTGGCTACCAGGGAGGATGTTATCTGCCAGCTTTCCTCATCCATAATGAGAATTAATTTAAATAAAAGAGGAACTGCATATCACAACCCATTAATGAAGGGATACAATAAGAACAGATCTTGACTGCAGCCTATGTAACGGCGCAGAAAATGTGCTTCCCACAAAGGTTCTACTATCAACATTTCTGAATAATTAATTGGAAATAAAAGCACTTTGAAGCTTAGCAAGGTTCCTTTAATGCTTTTTGAATAATCTGCAATATTCAGCAACTTCTAACACAACGATGTGCGTGGAGTTGTGTTATCACATCACACTCAGGCGACCCACGGAAAGACAGAAATCCATGGAACAGTAAAACATAACCTCCTACAGGAAAATAAAAATCAAACATCCTCGCAGATGAAAACTAAATTTAATGTGTGTTCCTGAGGGATGGAAAACGAACCCTGGGATGGGCTATATTGCGTTGGATTGGCGGAATGAGATGCAAAATGTATATGAAAGGTTTTCATTTGAGCTGATAAAACCGCACGCTTTGGAAACGCAGAGCTCTGCAAGGAACAACACTGAGGTCTGGTGTCAATTTAAATGCACTGAACACCAGGAAAATGCCCCCAACTAAGGCTTCAAACTTGTACAGCACATTTCCACTCAACCCAACTAGATTGCCTGTCACATCTGACATGGCTTGTCAAAAGTTATCCTTCACTGCTCATGGGCAACATGGAGGGTCAAAAGACCAAATACAATGGTCCAACCCATCCCATTTTTTTTCCTTCAGAGCAGCAGATATTGAACTCGAAGATGACAAGACAGAGCAGGTTGAAGCGGCTGCCAGAGAAAGAGAAGCTGTCCAGAGGCGCTGATCTGAAGGAGAAAAACCAGCCGGTCTGTGCATGTCATGGCCGGGGCTCGGGCGCTGACAGTCTCACACAAAAGGCACTGAAAAGCTGAGAAACTTGAAGTGGCCTTTGCAAACCATCTCAGCCGTTAAAAGCGAGAGTGACGGTCACCCCGTAATGTGAAACGTGCCTCGGCCGGGACAGAAGGGGAAAGGGATGTCCTGCCTTTCCTAAATCTGCAGCACTATCAGCCAGAGGGGATTTTTCACTCCCTGAAAATTTTTTTAAGAGTAGCTTTTTCACTCTGAGTTTATTTTTATTTCAAAAAAAGCAACGCGTTTCTAGAGCAGCTCAAAATCTTTATTGTGTTTTCAGCCAGGGCTCGCTCCTGCCAACAGAAGACATGAAATGATAATTCATGGAATAGCAACTTACTAACAGCTGCAAATACAGGAAGTGCCACAGCCCTGTTACAATTTTTTAGTATTATGTGAAAGGATAACTGCAGAGATTTTCCACAGTATCGCTAAAAAATTGTGGCCACGTGCCGCAAACATGTCACTGCAAAAAATTTCTGTGCAAATTTCCCTCAGGTGCCCGGCGCCCTCCTTACCCCCCCACAGTCACTGCATGAACCTTCTCTATTTTTAATTGTCTTTGAACCTACAAGAATCCCAACTCGTTCCTGTTTTCTTCCTCCACAATAACTTGAGTTTCATGGTTTCTCCATGCCCACACAGTGACCACGAAGCTAGCTGAGATCCTCAACCCTTGGCTTGCCCACGGGCAACACCCACTGAGACTGCCCTGACAAGCAGCCACATCCAGGCACAGGTTAATAACAGGGCATTTCCAGCCCTAATCCTTCCTTTGTGTCACCATCCTTGTGCTTTAATTACCTTGAAAGTCACATCAGCTTAAATTAATGAGGGAAGCTGCAGTTGCCATCTTCAAGCAGATGTAGAAAGTTCATGTTTGCTGTTGGTGGCAGAGCTGGCTGTAGACTAGAGTGACATTTTTAATACCTGGGTGGCTAAAATATCAGTATTTGAATAGGAAATCTCACATTTTACACCCTTTTGCAATTCAATGTTTTTCAATCTTTCTGGGTTGCGCTCAGTTTTGTTGGATAACCTTTCCATCTAATCTACCATGTGTCTACTGAATTTGAGCACCTTATATGTATTCAAATACTCTGACTCAAATACATATTTTCTTTTACGGGTTTGGGTTTTCGGGGGTTTTTTTGGTAGTGGTAAAGGTCTTTCAAGACACTTAAATTCATATATAAATTCATTCATGAACCTGCTGGAGTGAGTCCAGAGAAGGGCCATGACAGTGATCAATCCTGGGTGCCCCATCCATCCCTGGAAGTGTCCCAGGCCAGGCTGGATGGGGCTTGGAGCAACCTGGGATAGTGGAAGAGAAGAAAGTGGAAGAACTCCATGGCAGGAGGTGGCACTGGATGGGGTTTAAAGTCCCTTCCAGCCCAAAACATTCTGTGATTCTATGATACAACTGTAGATATTTCACCGTGCATGAATAAACAGCCCTCATGAATGAAAAAATAATATTTCAGATACTTTTTTGCTTCAGTTAAAGAAGCAAAAAAAAAAAAAAAAAGAAATCTGATTTGCTAGGCTCAGTTCCCATATTTACCTTTCCAGAGTGTTTCCCACTCCCTTTTTTCCCTGTCCCGTGGCTGGGGGATGAGCACAGGGAGCTGCCAGCTCCTGGCGGGGCGTGGGCGCCGCGCGGCCCTGCCTGCCCCGCCAGCTTCCCTTCCCCTCAGCATCCCAGCACTCTCCTGGTATTCATGAGCTGCAATTTAATTCAAGTGCACTCGAGTTCCAGCAAACACGGAGCCGCCGGGAGCCGCGGGAGCGCCGGGCTCCAAGCGAGGAGGGGCCCTGGGTAAATATCAGCGCGGGGCCGGCGTGAGAGGATAACCTGCCCACACATACACCAGCCCAATTAGCCCAGGCAAAGAGAGCTTTGATTCCCCAAGGAGCCCGAGGAAAGCCAGAGCAAGGCTCTCCAGCATCCAGAGATGAAGCTACGGCGTGGTCCAGCACGGCACCAAGCATTAAAGCTACAGCCACCGCCCCCATTAAAGGAAATTTGGAAGGGGAGGCAATGCAGAAGGTGAAATTTCGTTGTTATAGATTAAAAGTGGTTCTCTGTAGCTCAGAAAAACATGGAAAGAAACAGTCTTACCTCTGAGGGCAAAGGAAGAAGCACCTTGACCTGGTGTTACCTGGGCACGACTGAAAGTACGCCATCAGAGAAGCCTTTGCTGCTTCGAGAGGCATCAAAAAAGATTTTAACGTATAAAGTTGAAAACTCTTTTACTAGAGAAAAGAGGAATTTCAAACTTAAAAACAGTCACTGAAAGCATATTAAATTAATCTAACAAACTTTTCCCAGGATATCATTATCAAATACAGCCCAACCAGTTAAAGTTTGCAAGAGTTCCAGGCACTTTAAGTATGCAAATAGTCTAACTAATTTCTAATGACTGACTCCATCCTTAATCTACTTGCCTTATTAAATCACTGCAATAATGCTCATTTTCAGAACTTTCTGAAATACAGAACACAAGGAAGCCCAAGGAAGAACGAGATGGATGAAGGTACACCATCACATAAGAAAAAACACGAGTAGTCAAGAAATTAAGAGCAAAGGAAACCTTAATACGAAATTGGAAAGAACTGCACTCAATAGAGTTCCTTCTTTTAATAGAAATAAAATTCTAATTGGGTGTAGAGTCTGACACTGTAACACTTCGGGTTTTCATGGAATCAGAGAATGGTTTGGCTTGGAAGGGGCATTAAAGATCACATAGCTCCAGCCCTCCTGCCATGTTTTTGAAGAAAATATTGCAGTTCAAAGGCTTTCAAAACCAAAATTACCTGGTTTAAGAGGAAGAGAGAGTGCACTTTTATGGTGCGCCCATTAAAAAGGCTCGGGGATTTGTGAACCAACACAGCTTGCCTAAAATATGCGTTTCTCTCCCCGCGCGGCGGCTCCCTGTCACCTCCCGGCCGCCCCAGCCCGTGGCCGAGCCGAGACCACCTCGGCGAGCAGCATTTCCCCGCTGCTCCAGGCTAAACTCTGGCTGCGTAGAGAACCAGGAAATCCAACAGCCTCTTTAACATCCCACAACGAATTACTGACAAGTCATTTTTTTGCTCCGTATTGCAAGTCAATGTGGCAACCTCGGGTTTTTTTTTCCTATTACAAACATGCACCGTGCCTCGGCTCGGAGCCGTTTGGATGCTGATACAAGATTCATAATGGCTGTCAGAATCTGCAATTTTTCCTTTTGTTTTATGAGGTCAGGCAATATTACCTGCACTGATGTATTCCATTTCCCCAGCTGAAAACCTTCTCATTTGAGCACGACAGGTTGAGGGAAGTCATGATTTTGCAACCTACCATGTGAAACACAGCGCGAGGGGGCAGGTGCCTAACCCCACGTTCTCCTTTTGCTCTTGTCCACTGGCAACAGTAAATTAAACTGTCAAAAACGGAATTGTCCTGTCATCAACAAAGCCATAGCTTCACAAGTATTGCAACATCAGATATATTTCTAATTCTGCATTTCCCTGCACCTGTAATTTCATCAGCAACTCGCGCTGGCCCATGGTGAGAAGCTGTCCAGGGGACACTGGTGGGCTCCTTGGGAGGCTTGACATGGCATTTCGGAGACAGAAATTAATGAACAATACCAGCCATTTGTTATAAAGATATAAAAAAAGAGCTCGGCACGAGGTCCTGACCTCCTGCATTGCTCTGCAGCTTGAAGGAGGCCAGGGTGCTAACGGGGTGGGACACGAGGCACAAGGAGCGGCTACAAAGGACCAGAACTTAAACAGATTTAAATGCATGAATTGCACAGATAAAGAGGACTTGCACTCCAAATTGGTGTCTTTGCCTTTTGGCCCATTCAGAGTTTAAAAGTGCCTCTGAGAAGTTTCCCATCGAAGGAAGGGGTTTATCCCGGCACACGCTGCCTCATGAAGTGGTGGCAGGAACAAGTTTTTGGGGAGTAAATCCAGGCCACTGCATGTTCAGATTTGGAACATTCAAACCAGTGTTTCCTTCTGCCATGCAGTTCTCTCAGGGTGATTTTAAAGGATCTTGATTAACTACACTCTTCCTTTCAGAATTTAAGGGTGATTTCAATTTTCACTTGAAGCTGACTTGTACCTTTTTTCCAAACCTGCTTTCGTTCTCTTGGAATAAGTTACAAACCTCACATGTTACACGGAAGCACAAACTGCCCAGAAAACATGCATTTTTTGCAAAACTAATTAAAATATTGTCAAAGTATCATTTAAATGCATAAACTAAGCACAATATCCAGCAGAAGGGTTATACAAATTACCATCATTAAAGTGAAAAGGAGCATCTCTCCCGATGTGCTGATAAACAAGAAAAAAGGGCTTGTTGTTATTAATTCAACGTAGCAATCAAATATTGTTTTAGATTACCTCTATAAAAATTCCAAGCTTATCAATCATTAAACTGTGGACAGAAAGTTAAATTGAGATAAGAAATCA
>VWPU01011174.1:60884-92955 GCA_013398955.1 Callaeas wilsoni
CTCCCTTCCCTCGGACTGCATTCATCCCGACTGGAAAAAACCCGTGAAATAAAACTAGAGAGAGAAAGGAAAACCCCCTTTCGCCCTTAAAAAAACATGGGGAGCACTGTGTTGTCTTGATAGGTCAGCAGCCACCAGAAAACCAAATTACAACTATAAAATTTGGGGAAAATGAAGGGAAGCCAGGCTGAGTTTTGCTTTTTTCCTGGATTAGCGAATCGAATCAACCAGCGACGGGGTGAATCGTGACCGTAAGAGCAGGAGGGGAGAGGAAAGCTGGAGTGACAGGACACAGGGAATGGCTTCCCACTGCCAGAGGGCAGGGATGGATGGGAGATTGGGAAGGAATTGTTCCCTGGGAGGGTGGCAGGCCCTGGAATAGAATTCCCAGAGCAGCTGTGGCTGCCCCTGGATCCCTGGCAGTGCCCAAGGCCAGGCTGGACACTGGGGCTTGGAGCAGCCTGGGACAGTGGGAGGTGTCCCTGCCCTGGCAGGGGTGGCACTGGATGGGCTTTAAGGTGCTTTCCATCCCAAGCTATCCTGGAATTCTGTGACTCCATGAAATAATTTATTTCTCATCCTGCTGCCACTCAGCTGAGGAGAGGGCAGGTGACCCAGGCAGGTTGGTGAGTGGCAATGCAGATGTTCCCTAATTTAGTTCATTGCTCTACTTGGTCATTATTTCTAATGTTTTCCCAATTAAAATCTTATTTTTTCATTAAGTATTTCCTTAGTAGAGGTTTAGATGTTCTTTGCAGCATCTCTTAAAACTATGGGCCAACACCAGTGTTTAACTCTGCTGTGGTGGGAAATAAAAAGTATTACTGGGTGGGTACTCAACCTCAGACAAACCAAGGACACCCAAGAACCCAAATCTCAGACTGTTAAAGCTTTACATATCACCCTCTTCTTGTGACCGTAAAGAAGTCACATGGCTTTTAATACTGATGATAAAGAAAGGCACCATATTTATTTATGATGGGCTCAGTAATTCTACCTGGATGCACTTTGCTTTACGATGGCATTATATACTACTGATATTTGTGCACAGTAACTCCAGAAAGTGAACTGGTTACACACTGATGGACGTGCTAATCTACCATAAAACATGCATTTCTAATTTTAAGTAGAGCTCTCCATGAACCTAAACACGAGATGCTTTAAGATACATTATCTACACTCCAAGATACATTTCATAATTTGTATGTGTTAAGTAATCGCTGGCACTGTAATAAAATAAATTCTCCCACACTGTCTTCCTTCATTTTTTTTTCTCCCAATACTTCTTAAAACTTTTTAACTTCCTTGCAGCAAGCTTAGCAGTTAGGAAATTAAATGCAAAATGGCACTCTAGCCTAGTCATAAAGTCGTATTTTTGGTTCAAATAAGTGTCACCTAAATCATAAAAACGGAATCAAATGCAACTAACCTGCAGAAGACACTAACCCAAGCAATTAAGTAAATGGAGAAACTACAGGAAAGTTAGACTCTGGAAAAATTCCTTTGGAAAGTCTTCTCCCAAAGCTGTCTGCCTTGGACTTGGTGGTTGATCAATCTTGATAAAGACCTTTAGTCTTTATCAGAACAGCTGACAGCCTTCAGCTGCGTCACCTGCAGTGGGGCTGTTTTGGTAAAGCACAGGAATCATTTCACACACAGACTCCCCCCCAATGAACCTCCATTCTCTCCCACCTGCAAACTCAAGGACTATGCCAGCTCAAGTCATTTCTCTACTCAGCACCAAGGCCACCATCTGAGGAGGTCCAAAGCCTTACTAAAAATCAAAACATCTTCTTCTTCTCACTCCTGGAAGAAGTAAATTGATGAACTCATGATTTTCCAGGTCCACAATGGTTGCTGCAGCCTTCCTTACAGAATCATGGGAAGGTTTGGGGTGGAAGGGACCTTAAAGATCATCTCATTCCAACCCCCTGCCATCGGCAGGGACACCTTCCACTGCCCCAGGCTGCTCCAAGCCTGGCCTGGAGCACCTTCCTTGGTACCATCCAAGTTCTTGCAATAAAAAATTTAGAATAAACCAAAGGAAACCCCAATTCTATCATTCTCCAGATTCCTTTTCTCCTTTAACCCCAGCCCCTCTATTAAAGATGGAGGCCAGGTGCTCCTCCCTGCTCAATCCAGGAGCTTTTCCAGCCTCCAGGAATTTTCCGAAGTGTCTGCTGGTGTCCCTCAAGTATCCTCAGATTAAAATAATCAGGCCTTTTAAAAGAGGCAGGACTCTGTCAGTAGATCTCCTAGGCTGAGATCTCATCCATTTTCTCCTGGTATTAATTGTGCAAACCATCTGCTCACTTTTGATTTTTTTTTTCTTTTTAATTGAAAACAAATGCAGAAAGCCATTGAACACTTCAGTCTCATTTGCTAATGGCTCCCTGTGTCCCTCAAGGAGCACACCAAACGCTTTCCTTGGTCTTCCTCTTATTCCTAATGTACTTGTCAATGGATTTCTCTGTGTCTCTTGCTACTTCCATCTGGATTTTCCCTTCCTTCCTTATTTTGGCTCCATACATTGGTGCTCTTCCTTTTGCAACCTTCTTTTTGAAGGTGATCTGCCCTTTTTCCTCTTTTCTTTCTGGTATTTAAGGTCTTGGAAGGACCAGTCCATGATGGAGCCATGCAGGTTTCCAGTGATGCTCTTCCTTTTCCACACACTGAAATTCCCTCCCCTTTTATCAGAGGTAGATCTTACAGTTCTGCCCTAAACTTCCCTCCTGTAACAACTCTGCTTTCCACCTGGGATTATTATTCCCTGTTTTCTCCAAGGGCACTGCTTTAAATTTGTGGATTTTCCTGGTTTTTCTTTGGGATTGTGGATCAACACTTCCACAGTCACTTACTCCATTCTCCAGCTTTATGTCATGACTCAAACCCACTAAATCAGAATAAAAATCCAAGATCTTCTTCCCCCCTCTATGTACAACATGTGGCTTTAAGCATAGACGTGGTATGAAATTTTACTGGAAATACCAGATTTAGTAGTTAATCTCAACAAAATTATGAAATTCCTTATGCTTGAAACTTTTAAACGGCACCTAAAATCAAAACTCCTCCAGTTCACCACTCTGGTTTTTAAAGTGGAACTCTTCCTCTGCCTTGTGCAAGGCTAAATGGGAAAAACATATCCCTAATTCCACAAAACCCCTCCAAACAAAAATGTGTAGGAAGTAAAGGAGTGTTTAGTTCAACAAACTCCCACATCCAGTGCAGGTAGATTTGCATTCTTGCCTTCTTTCCACTCATATATTTCTCTTTTCCTCTTATACTTTCTTTTGTAACAGTGAGGTTAGGGCAAAAGGAAGACAAAATAATGTGCTGTAATGAGTCTTCAAAATTGCCACTTGAAAATTAACTTATTTCATGTGGAAATCAGGAAACAACAACCCTGAACTTGCATTAAAATGAGTTTTCTGTGGGAAAAGTTTGCTTATATGTCACAAATTTCTTCAGAATAATTCTTTGTTCAGAATAATTGCCCATAAAATCATAAAAATACAGCCATGAAGCTGCACATGAGAAGAGCAAAGGTATACAAATACAGCCCCCCAGTCAGGGGGATGGTAAGAGGATAAAGAGTTTATACAGACAGCATTTGGGAGATCACCTTCATCCTGAGGGACAGGGGACAACGAAGACATTCCTGAAATATTTTCAACCCATTCTCTGTAGAACCTGAGGAGTTTTCTGCATCCCTACACGGCTCCTGGGCAGGGAAGGCACTGCTTGGAAGTGCTGATGGCACAGCTCCCTGGCTGGGAAGCAAATCAGAACAAATCCTCATAAAAATACGAATATCTGCATTTTTTAGGCCATTTTCCACCCTGGTTGTCTCCCCGCCACCAGCTGCACCCTCCAGGAATAGCCTGGTTTGAGGATTTACAAATACTTCAACCAGAGTCTTTAAATTTGGGCAAACTGTACTAATGCATCTGAATGCTCATGATAAACCTGACCTGAGGGTTAATCTATTTTACAAAGCCTAAAGAAAGATCAATTTGCTCCTTAAAACTGCCACAGTAAAATTTAACACTGTATTTCCAACTGTTATGGCAGTTAAAGGTTTTAGGAGTGAATTATCCAAGGCAATTCAGTGACACTGAACCCATTCAACTGTCCTGAAGTTCAAAATCCAAATTTTAGTATTTTGCCTACAAAAACAGGAAAACGTCAGAACTTTTTAATTTAAAAAATACGTTTTCTTACTTGATGTTGGAATAGTGAGGAGATGAACTGGAAAATGCAGAGATTTCTTTATGTGGTTTAAGTTCAGTATCCTCCCCTCCCACCACCCAAAACCCCAAAAGGGGCAGAGCAACCTGAAAATCTGCGGGAAGCAGAAATCCCTCAAGCTGAAAAATAAATACACCTAAAAACACACCTAAAGAAAGTGGGATTTAAACCCTGGACTTTCTCAAAATACGGCAAACCAAAGCAGCCTGGATGTTATATTTAACATCCAGCCCCTTCCAACACACTGAGGAAGAGGCGCTCGGTCCGTTGGATTTATCATGCCTTTACAAAGTGGATTTTTGGTTTTTTTTTCCTGACAGTAATTTTTTCTGGGAATAACAGCAGCGGTGTTTGGAGCAGGCTGTGAAGCAGAGGCTCAGGGTCCTTGGCCTCTCTGTTTACAGCCACGCTGCCACTTCTCATGTTGCCCGTGCAGTTCAGATGGGAATAGCCCAAAATGCACCAACACACATTTGCGTCTCTCAGAACGGCTTTTCACACTAGCGGGGAGCATGCCAAGGTTTACACTTAGGTTTTATTTTTCAGAGGTGCATAATTATAGAAATTGCCTTCAGCCTCAGCTGCCCACACACAAGTGCACGTCCAGACACCTCGGGAAGCAATGAACCAAAGATGTTTGGCAGATATTCCGCTCTAGTTGTGACGAGGGGTTGCAGCAGCACAGGATACGGAGCTTTCCAGTTCTGCATCTGCACACAAAATTGGACAGAAAAGCCTATTTCCCATTCTCAAAAGCTGGGTTTCCTGCTGGAGCCGAACACTCTGCATTCCTCCCACTAACAAATATCTGAAAAAACCTTGTTTATGCTTTTCCTTTGTTGCTGTCAGATTCCAGTGTCACATTCCCTTCCAATGTTTATCCATCTGAGGAACATGGGAAGCTTGAAATGAATTTTTCTGTGGTGTCCAGTAATGCTAATCTGACATTTCTATCGTTTCTGAGCAGCCCAAGTGATTTTGGGACTGAGCAGAATCTGTACCAAGCTGCTGGCAGGAAAAGCAGCCTTTCCTGTGACACTATCAACTATATTTTGCCCCAGAGCAACTACAGTTGCCTCTTCAGAAGGTGCCACAAGCCAGCAGAGCTGGGACAGACCTACAGCACAGCACAGCTTTCTTTTTTAAAAAAAAATACCCATAACTCATTCTCTGATAGACCCTGGACATGGAAATCCCCTCCTTTCACCCCCACAGCATCAGTTCTTGCACTCGAGAGTCACAAAGTCAATCACACTTCTAGAAAGAAATATTTTCTGACCCTCTGAGGGGGAGTTTCTCCCTATAGAGAAGCTTTGTAGCCTTCTGAATATTCTCGTTGTTACCACAGCACCTATTTTAACTCAAATAACCGAAGTCTAATTACAAGACGACATTAATATGCCTGGATTTTATATGAAATAAATCCTGGCCATCGTTTTGAATAATCTCTGCCATTAAAACAGCTCTGACCACAAAGACTTTAAGGTTATTAGTGCTTAATTTTAAAGATCCAGGGGGCAGGAGAGTTTTGTCCTTTGGGGAAAGCCAAGCTGGAGTTCAGTGTCTCGCTCAGAGAAGATGAAACAGGAAACGCTATCGGGACTGGGCTGCATCTTCCAAAATGTGGCCGTTTGGCTTAGGAAACACGTCTGGTAGCAGGCATCTCTGTACTGCAGTTACTTACCTGAAATCACCTCACTCATTGCAGCAGACAAACCCCAGGCTGTGCCGAGGTCTCACACGGCAGAGGAGACTCGACAGCCCATTCCCACCACGCGGCTCTCTGTGAGAGAACTCCCCCTCAGGCACGCAAGTGTGGAATTCACTGAAGGCAAACCCAGGCTTCAGACATCCAGATGGGGTTAAACTATCAGTCATGTACCTCACGGAAAACTGCAGGTCTAAAATCCACGCGAAAACCCCAAAATTGGCCGTTTGGTATCCATGTGTTATGGAAATCAGGAGGAGTCTGTGCTACAGAAGGTTCCTTGGTGGTTCCTCAGCCAAGGACGGCAGAAATCCACGTTGAATACTTGGTCAAGAAACCTCGTGCTGGAGGATAAAGCCTCCAGTTATTTTTAGTCAATAAAAAGGAAAAAATACCCAAGTGTGCCTGACAAGGAGGGACTGGAAGCACCAGAGGATTTTGAGACGCTAAGACAGAAAGCTTCTTATTTCATTCAATTTGAGAGGTGAAGAGGGAACGGTGCCACAGTTTGGAGGCAAGAATAAAAATTCCATGAAATAGTCTCAGGAGACAACTGATAGCACTCATCCATAGTTGGTGACACTCTGACTCTTTCATGAAAAAGGCAATTTTGCTTCCCAGAAAAATATTCTGGCACTGGGGATTCAAGAGGACAAGGCTCTCAAGGCGATTTCTGACTTTCTAACCCATATTAATATCTACAGTTATCAAATCCAGAACTTCAAACTGTGACTTTGTAACAAAGAGGATTCTCAAAAAAAAAAACCCCACAAAAAGCTCTCTTTTGTCATGTATTTACAGCTGAAGAAATCCCATCCATTCAGCCAATTCTTTCCCAATAAAATCTGCTATTTTAATGCAGCTTAGCACAAAAGTCTTATCAGGAATGAAGTTGTATTATACATCTAAAACCGGTGTGAGCAGTTGAAGATACTTTGAAAATCATTTAAAATAACATTTGATTTTATAGAAACATTAATCACTTAAAAAAAACCCTTATTTCAGCAGACTGGGACTAAAATTTGAGCAATTTTTTAGTTTCTAACATAATGTCTAAATTCCTCTTTCATGGGATATTTTTGTTCATTTAACCAGGTGTTGTTTCTGAGAGATATAAAACTGATCTTGAGTGTGGGACCTGAAATACCTGAAATTCCATCTCCCCTCTTCAAAAAGCAACCCTGAGGTGTACTGTAATTAAATAAACCCATCTCCCTAATGAAGGAGTGAGAACAGAACACAGGGGAGATGCTCTGGAAAGGAGAAGTTGGTTTCTAAGAAAACTCACCACAAAATGCAAAAATTATCCTCAGAGAAGTTGTCTGAAAAGAAAATTTTCCTCTTCCAAAGCAAGGACAAACATCACCAAACTTTGGAAACTAGCTTGCTGCTTTTTTTTTTTTTTTTTTTTTTTTTTAAGAGGCAGGACTTTGCTGGTTTATTTTCCTGCTGTTGGCAAGAGGTGGAAAGAATGAAAGAAAATACAGAACGAACATTTCTTGAAAGAAGGGAACACGACTGGCAAAGGCAAACATTTTGTGTGGATTGAATTAATTTTGTGTTGTAGCCTTTTGCACTTGTGAGGAAATTAATTCTGGGAACTACAAGATGAGAAGCCACTGGCTCATTTCCAGCACCTCCTCACAGTCATCTGCTTGGAAATCAGCTTCAAAATTGCATATTTATTTTGGATGAATTACCTGTTCCTAGTGTTTTGAACAGCAAAGACAGAGAGCTAAAATATTGACATTAAAGACTAGACACCAGTAGAAGAAGTGCTAATTGTTTGCATGCAAAATTGTTTTTCCTAGAAAGAATAAACAGCAAGAAAAAGGTGGTGGAGGTTTTGGAAATCACTCAAACTTCTGCCCCAAGGAATGGTTACACTTCTGAAACAAACTCTGACCCGCTCCCTGCCAAGGAATTGCTGTGAATTAGGTTCTCCAGGAGGGATTTGACTTTACAAACCAGCTCAGGAGGGAGCAGCTGGTTCAGGTCACCGGCACCAAGGAATTGGTTTTGTGAGACTCACACAAATGTTTTTCTCAACTGTAACTGGTCTCTAAACAGGAATATGGGCTGATGATCCTAATGCTCGAATTTTAAACAGATCTAGTGATGCAAAATGTATAAAATCAGTGTTTTACTTCGTGAAAAGCTGATCTACAACACCCTGCTCAGCAGTCATCAACTGCTTCACCAACTTGTGTCGGGTCTGCCCGCCCAAGGACGTGTCCCTGGTGCAAGACAGAGCTGTTCCCTTGAAGTGAGTAAAATTTAATTCCTGTCTCTGCACAGAACCATAAAATCCCAGGCTGGTTTGGGTTGGAAAGGACTTTAAAGCCCACCCAGGGCCACCCCTGCCATGGCAGGGACACCTCCCACTGTCCCAGGCTGCTCCCAGCCCCAGTGTCCAGCCTGGCCTTGGGCACTGCCAGGGATCCAGGGGCAGCCCCAGCTGCTCTGGGCACCCTGTGCCAGGGCCTGCCACCCTCCCAGGGAACAATTCCTTCCTAATCTCTAATCCAAACCTACCCTTCTCCACCTTAAGGCCATTCCCCCTGTCCCAGCACCCCATGCCCCAGGGTGATGTCCCTCTCCAGCCTTGCTGTGAGCCCCTTTGGGCACGGGCAGGGTTTTATTAAGCACATCCTTATCCAACACCCCGACCCACGGATGTTATCAGCTGCACCTCAGCTCTGCTATCCCGGGCCCTCCCTGCCGAGCTGAAATGTGAATTAAGCTGTTCCAACCCGAGGCCTCAGCCTGACATTTCCTCCCCGCTCCCAGCCCATCAAACCGTGGCTGCTGGGATGGAAGTTGTGTTTGTTCCCGACGTGTTGGAGCAACGCCGGGGTTCAGGAACTTGTAATCTGCACCCGAACATTTTGCCTGCCTGGCAACAGCAAGGATTTCTATTTGCATGGTAATGAGACATTTTATTTGACAAGGTGTTGAAGGAGAAGATGCAATAATTTTAACAGTTGGGTGTTACACTTTAAACCCATTCAATGAATCTGGGAAAAAAACATTGCTTCAACAGCAAACTTTATGGGAGCGGAGCGTGGAGCAGGAAAAGGGACCAAATGCTAATGAAAAAGTAATCACAGCAGCCACCTGTATTCACTGAAATATTAAACTACACATTGCAAAGAGAAACGATTGTGTTCTGTTCCTCTGGATCTGTCTGCCATGAAGTGAGGAAGGCCCCAAACACAGACAGACTGACCAGGGACACGGACACGGTGAGATTTCCACCTCCCTTAACCTCAGACCAAAATGAACCTGGACTCTACCTCTAACCAAGATCTCCAACCCTAACTTAAATAATCTAACCTGAAGTTTGCTATCTTCTCTCTTTTTTTCCCCAGTAAAAAAAGCAAACTTTGCTTGTATTTTAGAAAAACATCCTCATATTGAATCATCCATACTGTCAAAAATCTGATGTTATCTCTGACCTCAGACACGTAGCTTGAATAATGACATAGGCATTTGACCAGATGATAAACAAAGATCTTGTTTCCTCTGCAAGGAATAATCAAGAAATTCAACTGAGGCCACTGCAGCAGAGATATCTGGATGGGTTAGAGAAAGAAAAGTCACATGGAGTCACCAAACAGTCACAGCATGGAGAAATGATGTGAAGTATTTTCCCAGACTGCAATTTAAAAGAGATATACAATTATTAGGCAATTAGCTAACCCTCCGGTGTTTCAGTGATATCCCCCCAATTAACCCACTGCTTTCCCAGGCAGTCAGACCTCAAGCAGGTGGAGGTGGAGGGTCAATCCCTGCTGTGGAGCTGGAGTGGCTCCTTGTGTGTTCGAGTCCAGGATGGATGGGACTTGGAGCAACCTGGGATAGTGGAGAATTCATAGGATTGTGTTCAGAAAATCCTAAAACTATGTGGGATGGAAGGGACCTTCAAGCCCATCTTGTTCCACCCCCTGCCATGGCAGGGACACCTCCCACTGTCCCAGGCTGCTCCCAGCCCCAGTGTCCCGCCAGGCCTTGGGCACTGCCAGGGATCCAGGGGCAGCCACAGCTGCTCTGGGCACCCTGTGCCAGGGCCTGCCACCCTCCCAGGGAACAATTCCTTCCCAACATCCCATCTAACCTCTGTCAGTGGGAAACCATTCCCTCCTGTCCCATCTCTCCAGGCCCTTGTAAATAGCTCAGGGGTTACTTTGCACCCGATGCCATCACACACACCACTACCTGCATGAACACCTCCACTCTGCCAAAATACCATAAATTTTGCTGTTTAGTGACAAACCCCATGAATTTGTCTTGTTAAGCCTCCTTTTGCCCTTTCCTCCACCGAGATCTTTTATTTTCAGAGTGCACCAGGGTCCCAAGAGCCCAGTGCAGGAGGGAGGACGAGCGTGCAGCCAGAGGATGCTGTGATTAGGGAAATGTACCAAAACCAAGCCCCACCGCAGCAGAGCCTGGACTCCCCTGTACCACAAGCCCCGCTATTTTGATTCATACGTTTCAAGCGAAGCAAACACCAGAAGCAATTTGTGTAATAATCCGACAGAAAGTTAAACAAGAGCGAGCAAACGGCAGGAAATTCATCACGGCAGAACACGAGCGCAAACAAGCGCGTCCCGAGGAGCAGCAGCCAGAGCTGCACACAACAATGGAACAGCAAGAAGGCATCCAGTGTATACAAGAGGGGAAGCAGGCAGAGGGCAAGAAGCCAGACACATTCCACATGACATAAGTAAATAAATCAAAGGAAGTGAGATTAAAACCTGAAATAACTGGAGGAGGGGGAGAGCTATAGCACCTGCATTGAGGTGTCCGCCCCACGGAGATTAATATCACACAGTCTATGGAAAGGCTGATTTGTGGTGGCTGAGCAGGGCAAGGGAGAAAAAGATTCACAGTTCAAAACCACAGAGTTAAAAAACCCCCAACAAACCACTGTCGCTATTGCCTGTTTTTCAAACTGCAGTGAAACACAACAGGATTGCTCAAAGCAGCTCATGCTAATTTGGATTTATAATACATCTGTATTTTAGTTTTGCTTTAAACTGTGGTTAAATAGGGCAAATGGAAAACTAAACAGCTTGAAAACTGATCTTTTACATATGTTTTAAAAGTTCTAATATAAAAGCTTTTAGTTTTAACCTCTAGTAGAAGATGTCTCTGCTCATGGCAGGGGGTTGAACAAGATGAGTTTTAAGATCCCTTCCAACCCAAACCAGTTTGGAATTCTGTAATTCTTTTCTATAATATTCCAGTTCCAGTTTTACTTTGCAAAACTTGTTGTAGACTTACCAAAAAAACAAACCAGTAAACACTTGGTTTCACTGGTTCTTTTACATTCTTTTCTATTCTTTACCCAGTAAAGTGAAGTTACAAAGAAATATCAACTGATCTTAGGCTGGGTGAGAATTCTGAGATGTATCAATATCACCAAGTCTTCCAATGCAAATCAAGTTCACTTTAAGCATCACAACCTCATTCCAAACAGGAACAGGAGGACAAAAAAAAAAAAAAAAAAAAAGTTTTCAAAAATATTAAAAATATTCAAGGAAGGTTGTGATACTTTTCTACATAATATTTCTGTCACTCAAGGCTCTGATGTAAAGGATGGAAGATAGAGGTGGGAACGGCTGTATTGCTTAACATATTTTGGAAGTTTTGGCCTTTTCATGATAAATTCTTCTCAATTTACCTGTAGCTGGGTCCATACAGTTGAAAGGAAGAAAGAGATATTGAAAAAGAGAAGAACTTTTACTGCATTTCCTATGGTTTGGAGCTAAAGCACAGCTCAGGCCAAGCCATTTCTGCGTATTAAGTGAAGGAGATTAATGAGAGGCAAATCTTGAAGGACAATGTAAATAAAGGCCAACCAAAATCACAGCCAAAGCCATCAAATGTTACTCTAAAGTCTTAATTTTGGCTATTTATAAATAACATTTAAAAACATCAAGTGGCTGTGATGGGATCTCACACTGGCACCACCCCAGCAGCACTGAGGCGGCTGCTCCGTGGGTGGAGGAAACTGCTGACTTTTAGTAATCCTGTATGAAACAGATTCCTTGCCACTAAAGTCACAGTCAAAACAGTCCTGAGAATAATTGTATGGAAAAACATAAAAACTGCCAATCCTCCTTTCCCTCAGGTTTTCCAACCACCTGCTGGCAAACTGCATTAGAGGGGCTTTTCTTTCTTAAATATAAGAGCCCTGTGAGAAACGAATTAAATAAATTCAAAGCACCCTCGCCATTTCCTAGAGCATTTACTGATGATGGGATTTCCAGGTTAGGAAGTGGCACGAGCGCTTTGGCCACCCGTTGGTGCCCTCTGTGTGCGTGTGATGCTGGGGAGGCAGGTGAGTGCAAGGGAGCAGCAGGTAACGCACGGGGAGCTTCAGCTGCACACCACAAAATTAATGAGCAGCTTTGGAGTAATCATTTGCAGACGTCACGGAGAACCAGGGAAGATTATAAATGCTGTTGACCCAGAAGAAGTAATAGAGAATTCAGTATTCAGAACTGAAGAACAATTTGTAAGGGAATAAAGTCCAGCCTGAGCCATGGCTGCTGCCTGTTGACAGATGGCAGAGAAGCGTCTCCTCCATTCTCTCTCATTAAAATAATTATGGCAATGTATGTTAGACTCTCTTCAAGCCTGGCATTTCCACAGCACATACAGGGGCATCAGCGTTGCAGGAATAAGGTTAAATAATAATGGAAACACATCTCTGGCATGCAAAGGGCATTTGATATTAAACTTACCTGCTTCCAGAAATAACAGCAGGGAGAAATTTGTTACCTCGGAATAAATGAAATGATTTCCCTTATAAATGAAATGATTTCTAACAGGAGGTTAATTAGAGCTCTCTGCTAACTTGAGAAACACATCCCAAATCCAGGTCAAGCCCCGGTTCGGCTGATGAGCCTCTGCCTTATGTAACTCCTCAGAATCAACCCTGTTTCTCCTTTTTTTTACCTTGGCTGCCAATTGCTCCCTGTAAAACTGCAAATCAGATGCAGTCCAGTGTGAAACTTCTTCCCAGCTGTCAAATAATAAAGTCTGGGAAACCACGGGATGAGAGAATTTAGGTTACGGGAGAAATATTCCAGGTCCAAGTGTATCTCTTGCACGAGCAGTGCATTTGTGTCTGGTGCTCTGGGGGGGACTGGGAGGAGAGGAGAGTGAGCCCAGCCATCCCCTGCGCTGTTAATGACTCCGGCAGGTAGTTAGTGACACGAGTTAATTACCCAGCCCTGCGAGCCCTTGTCCCCAGCACAGCGCGTGACACGAGCGCTGCGTGATGTCACGGTGAGCAAAAATTACCCGGTGTCAGCACTCCCCTGTGCTGCTCCTCGCTGCTGTTCTCCCCAATATGATTCACTTTCATTATTTATGAGACTTGTCTCACTAACCCTCAGCAACGGTTCCAAATAATGATAGGAATCTGTCAGTGTAGGATTGTATTTCTCAAAACAATAACCACAGTTCCTGGAAATGTCAATATGTCAATTGAGGGTAACACATCTCTCAATAAACCAATATTTTGTAAAAACAAAACAAAATCTAAGGCAAAAAAAAAAAATCATGCAGGGAAAACGGAAATGTGAGCTCCATGGAGCTCTTCTCTTGCAATGCCCAGCAGAAAAATTCCTGCTTCCTGCCAGACGGTGGAGACAGAAAGGCACAATTTTGTTTTCTTCCAATTAAAAATGGTGAAACATTCAATATTTTAGCTCTTCATATTCATGAAATGCCATGAGAAAGGAGATGAGGGTCTTGACAGAAGTCAAAGAGCTCATGCTACAGCAGAACCAAAACTTGGTGATACAATGTGCAGAAAACTGAAGCAAGGATAAATCAAATCTTTGAGCAGTTCCATCCTGAACCCAATGATTTCAAAATTTGGAGCCAATCAAACACACTTCTGCATCACTGTTGAAGTCACTCATTCACACAGCTGCCTTTCAGCTCAAGGCAACAAGAACAGAGGTGAAGATCAAAGCCCTGTGCCTTCAGTTTATTGGCTTTGCATTTCCACACAAACATCTCTTCTCTCAAGTTCTTAGACCGTAATGTTAATCGAATAAATTTTATTAACTATGAAGTTCTGAAAGCATTTCTGTAGCTCTATGAGATGTTTGTAGAACCCCAGAATGGTTTGGGTTGGAAGGGACCTTAAAGCCCATCCCATCCCATCCCATCCCATCCCATCCCATCCCATCCCATCCCATTCCATGGGCAGGGACACCTTCTACTATCCCAGGTTGCTCCAAGCCCTGTCCAACTTGGCCTTGAACGCTTTTGGGTTATAGGGTTGCTTTTTTTTTAAAAAAAAGTTTTTTCCACGAAAGCTTTATCCCATCCAAGTTTTTGCTCATGAAGGAAAACCAGTAAAGTTTAAAAAACACCACTTTGAGCCCAAAAGGAAACGTGTGAAGAGTTCTCTCAGATGCAACAGCAGTTTTAACACATGCGTAGGAAAACCTGAAGGTATTTCAGGTGATGCTTAAATTATCAGAAATTTAGACACCATTTGCCATTTCTGAAATTCCAGGATGTTGAAATTTCTAATACCACAAGTTGAAACACCAAAAAAACCCAAAACAAAACAAAAAAACAAAGGAAAGAAAAATAAAGTTCTACAAAACCAAAGTTCTTCAGAAAAATGTATTGATTTGTTAGAGGAATGTTCTACTAAAAAGCAAAACTGTTCTAAAACACAATACAAAGAATATTAAAAGCACTAAAATTTCTGTTTCCCACTGCAACGCTCACATCAGTGTGTTGGGAATAAGGAAAATACAGCCTATTTTGAAGAATATAAATTTATCACAACAGCTGTAAATCCCCACCCCTGACACAAACTACAAATAACTACACAGCCCTCCCTAACAAATCATCTTGAATTTAATCTTTCCAAACCCAAAGACCATCCTATTTGGCTAATACTGTACATCTTTCTCCACCACTTGGATGGGACGCTGGTCTGGAGCGATCCATTTATTCTGGAAAATTCCAACTTGTAGAGCAAAGATTATCAAAGCTGTGAGAGCTGATCTAAGAGAAAATTAAATAAACATACCGGCTTCACATGACACTACGTGCAGCACATAATGTTAAACAACGGGAGGTAAGAGTGCTAATTAAACAGTTTATATCCTTCAAAATGTACAATCTCCAGTGATCAAGGAGCATGAATTAGGTAAGTAAATATAAGGGAGCCTGCAATGACAGCCTGACACTCCGGGAGCGGCGGCGGGGAGCGGCGGAGGGGTGACAGGGATCTGCCAAGCCACGGCACAGCCTCTCCAAGGGAGCTGCAGCAATCCCTGCCCCTGGGAAAATCAAAGACCAGGCTAAAGTGCACAACAGAGGAGGTGGGCTGTCTTCATGCCTAACAGCACGAGCCTCTGATCACGAGGCAACAGCAATAATTGGGTGGTTTCTCAGCAATCTCTACCGCACGGTCCTGAGAGCCATCGACATTCGGGGGCTCCTCCAGAGGCAGCAAAAAATGACAAAGGATATAAACATCAGAAGGCTACAGAGCTTGAGACATCAAGGGCTATAAACAACCAGGGTGAGACGATTCCAGACACAAAACAACTGGAAAAGCTCAGGCATTAGGGAGCACGTTCCCTGCGTCACCACCAGCCCCCAGTGCCAGCAAGGAACAGACACAATTCTCACTGTGTCTTCCATTAGGAACAGGATAATGGGTTTGTGCTCTGCAAGGGACACTGCTGACCCACCTGGTCCAGAGACAGCCCTGGCTCAGGGCCTGCTGCTCACAGAACGCTGGAAAACAAATCACAGAGCAGAATACCCTGAGTTAGAAGGGATCCACACGGTGATCAAGTCTGACTCCCGGCCCTGCTCAGGACAACCCCAAAAATCACACCACGTGTCTGTGTTGTTTCTCCTATTCTCCATTTTCTTTTCTGTTCTTCAGGTATCTCCTGTTGCTTCCTCTGGTTAGAAGCACTTCTCCAGCTTTCATCTGGAAACAATCTTTTCCCTAAAAAAGTGTCATCCTTGACACTGCTGAGTCTGGATGAATCCAGGTCCATCACACTTCCAGTGCTGAAGTTTCACCTACCCACCTACTTGCTCTGCTAAAATTTTGTATTACATTTGTTCATACATCTCAAATATTGACAAAGCCCCATTCCTTCACCACTCTCATGATCCTATCACCCCTCGAATACATCTCTTGCTTCCTCCAAAACCTCTCTCTTACTCAATACTCCACCATTTGTATTTTTCCCATTTTCTCCACCTCCTCCTCCCCTCATGGCCAACTCAATGCCCTCATCAACCAACTCCACAGCTGCCTGTCCCTGCATTTGCCCAAAAGTGTCACTTCAGCAGTAAGGGCACCCTAACCACCCAGTCTCTGCCTCCTCAACGTCCTGTTTTCAGCTGAGTGGCCACACAGCTCCCTGGGCTGTGGAAACCCCCTTCCCCAGCCGCCTTCCAGTCCTGCAGCTGACAGCAGGTGAACTTTATCTCCATCATTCCAGAACGGCCACACTTCAGTGCCAGCAAAGTGCAGTGGGCAAGAGACTGAACCAAATCTGCTGTTTGCTACTAAACTTGCAGTTTGCAGCTGCACTGACAAGATTTCACGAGTGACAGGAGCCGTATTTATCATATAAACAAATAGGAAGCCCCAAATGAGAGAATTAATCTCCCTCCTGCACATATGCTCCCTTCCCCAACCCCGTACACATGCAGAGCATCGAGTTTGAACATGGGCTGGCACACCTATCAATCCACAGCAAACTTATCATAAAGCAATCAGAGCTTAATTAAAGGCAGAGAGAGGTCAATATGTTCATATGCGAGATGATTCACTATGATGTCACTTGGGTACAATCAATTAAAACGCACAGGATTATTTTTTAAATGGGAAAACCTGAGTGGGGAGCCTGTTGTCTACCCAAAGGTTTTGCTATGCTTTAAAAGCTTCATTTAAATATTTTTTTCGCCTTATTTATATGCACAAAAGTAACGGTTATATCAGATATTCATAGGTGATTTAGATGATTGATACCAATTTCTCTTCATAATATGACTAGCAAATAAAAAACACAGCGGTTCTCATATAAAAAAATAATGTGTGACAAGGTTTCCTAAAACATTTCTATTTTGGACCTCACAAGCTAAATTGCTTTTGCTGGCCCCTTCCACCTCTCAGCATGGTTGACAGACAAATTGATCGAAACATCGGAAAATAATATGCTTGCAAAATTTCTCTGGGTGAGTTTTCAGTCTTTTGAATTTTTCATACCAGAACAAAATGAAAGATTGCCTCCTTGATTTTTCCTCCATTATGCGTCCCCATCTTATGTACTACAGGAACATACAATACTTCAAATAGCAGCAATACATTGTAAACAAAATGTAGAACATTTTTCATAGAACACCCAAGCCGTGCGAAGTTAAAAGACTGGGTAGCAGGAATCTTTGCCCTGCAGATTATGTTGTTCAATTATAATGAATTCATACATTTGAAGTTGCCTTAGGGCCTCTCATTAGACTTAGGGGTGTTTATTACAGGAAATATTGCTTGTATCATTTAAGAAGCAAGAAGGCTGGATGATTTGATTAGAAATGTTGACAGTTGAGGTGTGTAAAAAATATGTCATTCACCCACATTTTCCCCCCAGTTTAATATTAGGATCCTTCATTTTTTATGAATTCTTTAACCCCTTCCTCCCTTCCCCACAGCCCACGGCACAACCCGCGCTCGGGATCGCTGGTTCTTCACCAGGAGCTGCTCGTGTGACACCAGTCCACGTTTTCCACCGGGCAACAGGAGGAGAACACAACCATTCCCATTCCCATTCCCATTCCCATTCCCATTCCCATTCCCATCCCCACCCCTCCCAGGGCCGCATGCGCGCGCACGGCCGAGGATCCGCCCCCGGCTCCCGCGGAACCGGGAATTGTCCTTCCTACACAGGCAGGAGCTCATCCACTTCCACTGGCACCTCGTGGAATTTTACTGAATTATCTGCCCCTGCATTGCACAGTAAAGCCACAGAAAGAGTTCCTCATCTTTTGGGCCAAATCAAACCAGTCACGAGAGAATAACTCAAATTAAGGCAGCCGGCAATGCTGATTAAGTGAAAGGGGTTGATCGGAAAGCTACAGGAAAAAATAAATAAAAATTATTGTTTATTCATTCCTTAATTATTTCTTTTGGTGGAAAATGGATCGATATTTTTATACTCGTGAAGGGGAACATATAGCACTTTTAATTCCTGTACTGGGCAAAATGACCTCAGAATGGGCTTTACATGAAATTCCAAGAAAAATCACAAATTTTTGCACAAGCTCTTGTGAAACCCACTGGTTTGAGTATTAACAATCCCAAACTTGCAGTAATTCTTACAACAGCTTGAATTCACCGAGTGGTTACTACTATTTCAGGAACTTTTATTATTTTATTAATTAGATTAGTGCATCCCTGAAAACGAGCATTAAAGTGTGTCTATAAAATAATGCACCAAAACCATTAAGTAATTATAAAGACTGATAACAAAACTGATTAAAAAACTCTACTTCAGGGTCTACTTTGTTTATTATCTGTAGTTTGCCAAGCTCAAATTTGGCTTCCATTTTCCACACTAAGTTAAGGCAGAGAAATTTGACTTAAACGTGGCTTTACTTTGAGAAATTTAAATAACTTAAAATGTGTATTTGAGGAGCAAACCGAGCACTTACAGATCCTTTAGACTTCAGATCTGATCACTATTTAAAAGGACTAATAATTTTAAAAAAAGATACCAAAAGTGATGTATTTGCATACTTATATTGCATTTATATGTATTTTAATAGAACTCAAGCAATTGCAGAGGTAGAGATGTTCTTGTTAACAGAGAGTTAAAGAAACATCAATGGGGTTGAAAGTAATTAGGCTAAAATATGTGATGTATAATAATAACAATAAACTTGGAAAGGTTTCTGACATGACCAGTAAGTGCCTTCCTCCTCCAAGGACCTGGTATTTGCCATTTCATCCTATCTGCAAAATATCACAGAATGGTGGCAGTTTGCAGCCAAATTTCATTTTCCTACCACAAGTCAACACAAACTAGACTTAAAAACTCATTTCAGTAGTGATTTGCATTTTTTCTGTTTAGTTTTTTAGCTGCTGGCTAGACATACACAAATAGCTTCCATTGAAACAGAAGTATTTTTAACAGCTATTTGTATTTTTACTGCATTTATCTCCTTAGCATCTCTCCTCCAAATAAAATTTAATCACGCCTCTAAATGCTTGAGACAAAATTTCAATTTTTGATGATTATTTTATATTCAGGTGTAGAGCAGGGTCAGAAATTTGATTTCAAAGGGCAGGTCAGATGTGTTTAGGACTCGCACCCTTTGCATTAAGAGGCTCCCCTCTCTCCCACAGGTCCAAAGCCCTTCCCCAAGTTGCTAATCTGCATTTAAAGACCCTTCCACCTCTTAAAACACTTAACTAAATACTTGAAGGTGTTAAACCCACAAGCTGCCTCCTATCTCCAAATATCTGCAGAACTAACAGTGGCGTTCTTAACTTAGGAGCGACAAATACTGGAAAACCTCCACAATTTGGCTTCCATATCTCTGAATTGGTATTTCAGTGACAGATGTTTGTTGCAGCAAAAACCTCTGTCAGAACAAAATTAGGTGATCTATCATTTTAAGATATGGTCTTCATATACTGTTTACTCGAAGATATCACTTGCCTCAAGCCAATTTTGACCAAGAACATTTTGTGATATGGAAGTGATTTGTATATCATCATTTTTGTGATAAATGTAGCTCTTGAACACAAAATAACCCACTATTCCACAGTATTACAGTTAAAACTCCTTCCCCAGTAAATCTGTACTACTGCTTTTATTACTACAAAGATACTGTATCTCGACTTCAATGCATTTCCCATTTTTATTCACGGAATAGGCTTGCCTGGTTCCTGGGTTTCACAGCAGGGAGCTTGGGCCTGTCCCCCTGTTCCACAGCAGAGATGCTCCTCCACTTTTGGGGGGCACAGGACGAGCACAGCACCCACCACGACACTTATTTTGTATTTCTTTCAGCAAATGGGGAGAGGGGAACACAAAGAGATGCAAAACATCTTCCCAAATGACACACGGGCTGCCCTAGCTGTTCATGCACGCCCAAAATTAACCATTTAACTCCACCAACACTATTTTAGGTGTCTCAGCCCTATTCCAAGAGTCTCAAACCTTCTGATTCATGGGTGGTTGGAATAAACCAGTCATCTCCACCTCACCCCTTCTCCAGAAGGGCAGGAAGGAGATGTAAGCCAACCAAAAAGGGCTAAAAACCACCAGGAACCAGAAGAGCTGAGACAAATCGCAGGTGGAGGTGGATGAGACAGAACAAGGACATTCCACGGGTCTGAGCAAACACCACTTGACCTGAACAAACCACATGAAATGGAGGAGTCGATGAGCTCCCACCACCTCTGCAGAATGTGACACCTCTTCAGGCGCACCGTGAGCTTGACAACTAATTTGGACTATTAATTATTAAGTAAGCCACTGAATAACCATAATTTAGTAGCGAGCTCGAGCCATGTCGAGTCTCGGGTTAATCCAAGCCAGTCTTAGGGACAAGGGGCTGTAGGTTTAAATCCTTTCCCAAAGAAATGGCTGTGCCTCAACAGGGGCTGATTCTACCACACGTGGACCAACACTCTGCCACCAAACATCCTTCATCCTGGAACTGTGTGTACAGAGCTTATTAGCAGGATGATTTTTGTGCTATTTAACAAGTGCCTAACTTGCTGCTTGGTAAAGGAACTGGAGAGTTAATCACCTGAGATTTCACTGTAATACAAAGACCAGCTTGAGCATAAATTGATAAATTGATTCCCCTCTTCAGAGCATCTTCCCTGGGATCACCTCCAACCTACACTAGGCTCGGTCTCAAAAATTCCTCCTCTGCTCACCTGCCTTGCTCCTCTCCATATGGGAACAGCCCTGGCTTTAATGGACTGTCCTGGCTGGGAATATCGAGCATTTCCTCTCACAAAACGAAAAGGCACCTTCTGTTTTCCTGTTCCTGCCACATCTCACCTCCTTCCCTGCCCCTCCAGAGGAAAAACGGCAGGTACTGGGTTGGGAACGCAGGAAAGAGGCTGATCAGGCAAATGCCTCTTCCCAAATGGATGGGATTGGCAGTGGGAAAAGCAAGATCATCCTGGGAGTCACTGTTCACCAACAGCAAAGAGAAACTGCAGAACACTCAGGCCAAGGGATCGTATTTTGCCACTTTTTAGCATTAATTCCAGCACACAAAGACAAGGCTGACCCAGTACTCTTCCAAGAGCAGAAGTTCAAGCACTCAGAATGCCTCACATTAAAAGAAATATTAACTTTTTAGCGCTTGAGGGGGAAAATTGGTATTACAAGAGCGTATTTACAAGTAGAGTCCTCACTCTACTTCAATTTGGATGTCTTCCCCCATGCAGGATTAGCAACAAACACACCTTGCAAGAGGATTCTTTTGATAGCATAATTTCAGGATTGCTGGTGTAATGTGACCCAATTTTCCTTCTGTTTTCAAAGTTTGCAGAAAAATGTGGATATTACATCCTCTGATCTTTTCACTTGTTGAGATCAATATGTGTGAGTCCTCACAAAATGGAAATTCTGCTTCACAGCTGCTTTGTGGCTTCAATGAGAGAAGTTACAGGTGCAGAGCACTAAAATCTGCCATGATGTGCAAAAATTGTAAATTTTGAAAGCAAATCTTAAAGCGTGCGTTAAAGGCACGAAAGGAAACTTAAATCTTTCACCAGAGAAAAAATCTGTGGAGTTTTTACTTCTCAGGGACTTTTGACCATGGTTATTTTGCATCTGTCACAACTGTCAAAAACAACAATTATTTCTTCTTGCTATTACATCAAAAACCCAACCAAGACACCAGGATTTGGCCTACAGCAACGCAACCACTGAGAGGAATTTTTGCCAGGGTTCAATTTGCATGATAAACTGTTGTTAACAGATACCATCTGTTTTTAAATTTAGTAAAAGGGCCCATATTATACAGCTCATTACAAATATTAGTAACTCTTAGACAATGACTCTTGTAGAGTGTGGGTTGGAGCTAATGAAGTAGAAAGCTTAAACAACAAATCATTTACAAGTTTTTGTACAGTAGTTCTAATGGAGGGAGTTTATAATCAAAGGAAAATGTAATCACTTATGTTAAGCAATCCATGGACTTAGTCAATGTAGCACAAACAGCCATTATGCAAAATTATGACATTAAAGGGAAAAAGACTATTGCAAACTTTGCATTTTACAGTGTCTGCTACACAGACTAATAACTTGGAGAGAATTAAACAGGTGAGGCCCCTCGCTTCCGAAACAGCACGTTTCCATCAAATATCCAAAAGATATTCAACCTGGCCTGAGATTTGCTGCCCTGAATTAGACCTGACACCGGTAACAAAGGGGATTCTGTAATGGACATGGGCTCTCACAATGCAGTGCATTAATGGGCATCATGGTGAACATAATCTGTCAGGAATGGTCACAATAAAGATGTTCTCCTGATTAATGTTCCACGAGGCCTGTGCTTAATAATTTATATAATTTGTATTAACTTTCAAATTGCCATCACTGTGGTGGACAAGGAAATACACACAAACAATTCAATATAATAATTTCACCCAGGAAAACATTTTACGTGGCAATTAAAACTGCTGGGTTCATACAGGAGTAATCGTTCAGGATTTACAGAGATGAATTATTGTGAAGCAAAGCTGCATATTTAAACAACATAATAAGAAAATACTTCTAAGAGGTCATAAATACTTTATAAATTACATTAATATTGGTGTTTGGTACTACTGCATTTATATTCTTACAGACTGTGTATTTAAATATTATTCCCATAACAATGTACGATTCTACGAAATTAACAAACTTTTAAAATCGTGACAGTTTGCCTTATAAAAGTGTCTCCATTAATTTTTCTATAGTTTGAATAAAGAAATAGTAATGTTACAGTAGTAAAAAACGGTCACTGCGCACTCCTTCACCTAATCCTTGTTTTTATACATGGAATTCAGCACATTGCACAGCGAGGATGGTGGGTATTGGTCAAGAATATCCTATGCTATCCTATCAGGATGATTAATGAAGGCACCTTTTTCACAGAATGTCAGACTCTGCCTTTTTAACAACTGACCTTTCATAGAATACTACTGAACTCATAATTCCACTTTTGTTCAGTTTCTTATTAGTGGAGTTAAAATTAATACTTATGGGAATGATGGCTAAGGTGATGCACAGTAAATCTTAGAGCACATCAACCTTCTGCACCGGCTACCAAAGGAATAGTACCTGCATTTGTCTACTCCAATAGCATAAGTATTCTAGTAAAACTCTGTGTCCTTTCAAAAGACAAATTAGGTCAATATTCAACCCTCTTTGAAGCACGAAGCTGTAAATATGGAGAGAAAAGTTCAGAATCCTCACAAAACAGTTCCTACTGTACACAGAGGGGGTGTTCATCCTGCTGCACTGCTTGAATCTTCAAGGAGGACAGGGACCTTTTCAGGAGACATTTTAGCCACACAGCCTGGGAGCTACGGGGACTCATTCCCAGAACGGCCACGTGCAGCTCCGTGCCCTAAAAGACACGTCTCCCAGCTGGGAAAAACAGCCCTGTGCTGTGCCAGCACAAGGATTTTGGGGAAGTCACCAACGTGATGGAGATAATCCTATTTTTGAAGTCACTACACCAAAGAGCTGTCCCAGGTGAACAAAGACCTCCTGTTTCTTTGAGGTGTTCCACACCCACCTGGCCGCTCCTGTGGTGTCACACATTAGCTGGTCATTTACTGCCACCCCAGAACGCCAAAAAATTAACGCGGCATGAGCAAACTCCCAGGTGGAGTATCCCACATGACAGTGCATGGATGACGTGCCACCCCCTGCAGAGGACAGGGCAGGGCTCTCCATGTCCCCTCTCCTCCAGGAGAGAACAATTCCTTGTTCTGCCATCACCTGCCACCCACCACGAACAGCTGCACAAGCCAGGGCTGGACTGCAGCTCTCTGTGACAGATCGCTGCTGTCACTGCTCCCTCCCTGCCATGCCCCACCACTTCCCTCTCCCTGGGAATGGTGGCAGCTCCCCTCCAGTCTCCTCCTGCACCCCGACAAAGACCAGAGGAGAAGGCTGACCACGGACACCTGCAGCCTGTCGCTACTGACACACCTGCAGGGCCAGAGGCAGACAGGGATGCTCACGGTGCTCCCAGGAAACTCCACACGCACTGGAACAGGTCTGGTGTCAGGCACCACAGCGGTGCTGGCCGGACCACGATGGTGCTGCCCAGGGAGGTGTGATGCTGCTTCTCCACTGCTCAGGGCTCCGGTGCCACTCCTGCACCCTCACTGCTCCTCGGCACAAACCCTGGGTGCTGCTAAGCACAACTCACACAGTTCTGGGCAGAGACAGGGTGGGTTGAGACTAGAGATTAGGAAGAAACCCTTCCCTGGGAGGGTGGGAGGCCCTGGCACAGGGTGCCCAGAGCAGCTGTGGTTGCCCCTGGATCCCTGGCAGTGCCCAAGGCCAGGCTGGACACTGGAGCTTGGAGCACCCTGGGAGAGTGAAAGGTGTCCCTGCCCGTGGATGAGCTTTAAGGAAACGTCCAACCCAAATCAATCTGGGATTCTGATCCTAAGATGCCTGAGCAAAAGCAGCTCAAATAAAACACACTGGAGTGTGTTTAGTTACGGGAGAAGAACACTAAAGAAGCATATGAGCTTAAATCTTCAGTAAGGACATTCATTAACACAACTGGCTGTATTTTTATGCCTTTTTAAAACCCAGCCATCAACTCTTTTCCCTCATCATTATACATTAACATTCCTAAACCCTGAAGCCAGAAGCTCCAGGCAGTTTCCTATCCTTGAAGGTATTTTAAGACGATAAAGATGGGAAAATTTTTATTGGTACATGAAGATCAAAATCCACGCTCCGGCAGCGTCGGAGCTGATGTCAAACACTTAAGACCTCACACAACTGGCAGCAATTCTGTTGTAAAACGTGCAATAACAGCAGCAAACTGCAGCTTAATTTTTCTCTACACATTCATTGGCATTCATGTGAGGTCCATTCACATCCATTACGAGGGAAGGCATCTGCATTATGGCTAAATATTGTATCTTGCAAACAGAGCAGCGTTTGTGCTGCTTCAGCCCTTGCAAACCAAAGAGGGCTCCACCCTAAATGAGGTTTTCTAGAACAAAGCTAGAGGACATTGGATGGGTTTCAACCTCCTGTTAGAGCTCAGGTTTTTTGGTGAGGTCAGCTGTGGCGTAATTTAACTGTTCCACTACTGGAGACCTGAAAGCTGCTCCATGACTGGAGACCTCCAGCCATGCATTACATTAATATCTATTGCTTGAAAAATAAACTCTTCCAAAAATATATTTTTTTCCCCGGAATCAATTTTACTCCTACATGAAAAGAAAAAATATTTCCTTCTCCTTTCAGGCTCCAGAAATGCCTTCACATCAGGAGGAGGATGGGTGTTTTCCCTGCACAACAAACAACATTTCACAGCTTTATCATGGTTGAACATTCAGAAGTTGCCAGAGAAAAGAATCGCTTCTGAAAAGCAGGAAAAATGTACTGAAATAATGAGTCATGTTCACTCAAGATGGGAAGTCATTCCTTAACAAGACTCCCAATTTAGAAGTGCTAGGTGAATAAAAAGGTATTTCCCAATTAATGTTCACAGATGTGTCTTCTGCAGCCCAAAACAAAGCAGACCTTCCAATTCTGCCAGTGCCACTCTGACAGAGCCTGCAGTTGTGTGAGTTAGAGTTCCCTGGGTCATAAATCATCCTAATTACTATGGAATTTTGATAACAAAGTGATAGACCTGAAAGAAATGTATGGAGTGAAGACAAAGTTACAATGTGAATGCAGACAAAGCAAAAAGCTAATACAAAAAAGTGGCAGAATCAATAGGATTTATTTCATTATTCCTGCAATGATAATATGTAATAAATTAGTAAAGACGTGCTCATTCTGATGGATCTTCTCAAGATTTCCATAAAACTAAGGATTAGGATGCAGCAAGTTTTTGGAATGGAAATCAATAAGCAAATGATATAATTCAGCAATACCTTCAGTGATGCAGATGCTAAAGTCAACCCAAAGCAGCCCTTCATTGCCACCTCTGTACAAGTTACAAATATCAAACAACAACAACAAAAAGCAGCAAATCTTTAGTCCTAAAAATCCCTAAAAGTGACTATTTGGGTGACACTGCTTCAGAAGTGTGAAACTTTACTGTACAAGCAATTTTGTAGCCTATAAAAGAATTCAATATCCTAGATCCACATCAGAGGGAAGCCCAGTCTGCCTCATCCCAGATGTGAACACAGCGCTATCAGCAAGTAAAAAGTGTTATCAAGAATGTATATTTTTGTTTTCCCTCAGCTTCGCTATACCTGAGGGTTGTTTTTTCGGCCACTTGACTTTTTTTACTGTGATTTATCCTCACTTCAGACAACAGATTCCTTGTTCATTTTCAAATTACCTGCACGCACTGGCAATCACACCTATCAGGAAGGTGTTTTTTGTTCCTGCCTGCTTTTGTTATTGCTGCAAGTCCTACGAAAAAGGATTCCAAGACGTATTTCCCAGAACAGGCAGGAAGCGGGACACGCTATCGCAGCCCTGAGGATATCCTCTGTTCCACACTGGGACATAAATCTCAAAGCCCAGAGGATATCTGCATCAGTGAGGAGCATCTGGACAGCCTCAGAGTCACGGGCAATATTAGCCAGCCTGCAGAGAACTTCTGACCTACAGGAGCTGAGAGGTGATCCCGACCGTGACCGACGGGAATCACAACCAGCGCTGCTGCAGAGGAACACGGGGATGTGCTTTAACACAACCAGAGCAGCAAAGGCAGAAAAACCTCCCCAAATATTCAAGTAATCAATAAAAACCCCACAAACAACCATATCCATCTTGGTCTGTCATCCCTGCTACCATCAGCAGAAGAAATTAGAGAAAACCAGGCTGTTTCAAAGAATTCAGGCAGAGGTGGAGAGAGCCAAGACAGTCCATGGTGCAATGATCAGGTCAGTGTGGACTTTGGAATTTCAGAGGTACAAACAGAAGACATTTTCTATATTCTTCAGGTGTCCATTTAAAATTAGAACAAACTCTTCTCAGAGGTGAAGAACATTCAGGAGCGTGAAGAATGACTACTTCCAAATTATTGAGGTATTACAGCCCAAATTGCCTTAATAGGAGCTGATTTATATTTATGGCCAAGTTTCACACCGCGTTTAAACTTTCCACAACTCCTCCCCCAAGTCAGATCATTGAACTTGAAGAGTTTAAAAAATAAGGCAGGAAATGTTCCCCATCCTCCTTTGTCCACATATCCAGGCATCTACGCACCAGGATATTTAGTGCAGCTATCCAGCTGAAAGGTTTTGGTCAGCACAGTTGTATTTTATATATCAATAAAATCAAAGAATCCCAGAATTGTTAAGGTTGGAAAAGACCTTCAGGATCATCAAGTCCAACCATCAGCCAGCACCACCACGTTCACCTTTAAACCATGTCCTCAAGTGCCACATTCAGGTGGCTTTTGAAGACTTCCAGGGATGGTGATTCCATGGTTTCCTACAGCATCCTGCACCACAGGACTGGATGTGTCTAGTGACCATCCAAACCTTGGTGTCCTTCCATGAGGCTTCAAACACCAATAAATGCAAAGGTCTCTTGGCCATGAGTGTTCCTAGGGAGCACCAGGAACGATTTTGATGTTCCCACCCAGGAACCACCACTCTTTCAAGGAGGCTTGTTCTCCTGGGCAGCAACCTGGCATATAACCCTGATCCCACTTTTAGGAACAACCCAGACATTTCCTGTTGGAGCAGGAATGACTATGAGAGCATCTGCCTTAAGGGGAACTTTCAAGGCCTTTCAGTGATTTCAATGCCTAAATAAAAAACTCGGACTATAGTTTATCACCCAGATAAACAATCTGGATGGACAACCTGTAGACACTAAATTTCACCAAGGCAGGCAGCCTACCAGCTTGATCCTGAAACATATCAAGACATTTACTCGTGTGGGTCCATGAATGTGGAAAAAATCTTTTTGAACATTTTTCTTCAGATTCTGGACAGGCTTTCCACCAGGAGTAGAAAGCTGTCAGCGTTTTTCCAGCTAAAACTCTGTCAGCAAGCACCGGACACCATTCCTGACCACAGGAAGCACCCTGGCAGCGCCTGACCAGCGTCTCCACGACCAAATCTGAGTGCGTGTGTACATTTGGAACGAGCAGCTGCATGAGAGCACCTATGAAACAATAAACTCCTGCGCCCTCGCGGGCTGTGACACTGATGGAGCATCGCCGGCAGCAGGCTACGCAGAGAGGCTGTTCATCATCATCACCTGAGCACAAGCAAAACCCAACTGTGGGATGACAAAACCAGGGGGACGTGCATCAATAAAGCACAGGAAAAACAAATGACAGGGAAACAACTGACTGGGAACCTAAAGGACAAAGTTTCTAACTTAATCTCATTATTTCTTGCTCTGAGCTGGCAGAAGAAAAGTCCTCTGCCACAGCCTGCAGACAATCCTGACTTCATGTCTAAATCTACATTATGATGATAGGAACAGGAAAATAAAACACAATTTAAAAATCTATTAGTACAAGTGACAATTTACATATCAGCAGCCTACAGCAATAAGCCTCTCAAAGGTCAAAATTAACCAAACAAATTGAGAAATGCTCCAAACCTCATTTGATCAGCTGACCATGACAGTTATTCAGAAATTGAGAAGCAATCAAAAAGTTTTTATCACCAGCAAGTGCCCATTTTAATAAGCAACGAGGCAATTTTGGGTATTTATCACTTGAAGGATTTATGTGCACTAAGTAACTTTAAATTCTTCAACGGGAATTTATTTCTGCTTGCCCAGAATCAGGGAGAACCAGCAGAGATGAGCTGGCGGAGTCAATCTACAAGAGATCCACCCTTGGTATTATTTTCATTTAATGGATAAGCATTTTAAGGAATTTGGGAAAGTTAGATTTAAGTAAGGCAAATACTGCAAACTCCAACGAAACCATCCCAGCCCTAGACTGATGGAACAGCTCCTGCTTATTCCTGGTGAAGTGAGGACATCTCCCCATCCCAGGGCGAGGCACCTCACATCACTGCCAACCTGATCAGACTCGGAACACTCCGACAGGAAACGAGAATGAGATGTGAGATGGAAACCAGCACTAAATGTTTAATATGATCAGCAATTCACAATTATTTCTTAAGTGTCTTTTTCCCAATAACTTTTTCCACTGCATGATCTTAGTGAGAAGATAATGTGAGATGCTGCTTTTGAATAAGTTATGCATTCCCCTGCTTTACTTGAACCTCACAATGCCACCATTATTAATATTTTTCCTCCACAAAACAGCAGTAGCCTTCCAAAGAAAAAGTCCTTGACCAAAATATCAGAGGATATTAAACTGAGAAGTGATCTACTGATGCAAATCATTAAATCTATTTGCATTTGCTTACTGAACCCTAACACAGAAATTAAACTACATAGTGTGGGAAAAGAGCTGGTTTTGCATGGTTAAAAGGAGACATCTTGGAAGATCCGAGCTCTATGTCATTAATTTTCCTTCTTCCCCTCATTAACAAGTAAAATGTTTTCACTGCTTGAAAAGTTTTAATAAATAGGAAAAAGCAGGGCAGCTGACATAAGTTTTTAATGTAATATACAAGAGCTTTTAATATTTTTACATATATTAATGTAAAAGCTAAAAATAAATGTTAAAAGGTTACATTTGTGAAGAAAGAAAAATGGCATTTACAGTTACAGGGTAAGGTTTTAGAATTTAACTCTTTCTCTCCCAGCGTGGGGTTCTGAGGAGCATTTGCCATTTCCCTGAAAATCCCTGGAATTGCAGAGATGAGCCACTGCAGAAGCACCCGGGGGTTAAGGACACTCATTCCCTCCCAGCTCTGAGCTCCAGGGTGATTTACTGGGCTTTGTCCTACCAAGTCTTAAATTCTTTTTATAGAAGGAATTACAGGAGGCATTTTAAGAACAGCCATAATTAGCACAAGCACTGGCAGGGTGAGATCTTTGAGTGTCACTGAAATGTGTCAGCCAAAGTGGCCAGGGAAGACCAGGAACTGCTGCTGCCAACTCCAGCTGGAGCTGGGAAAAGCCATCCAACACCAAAAAACCTAAGGCATGCCGGGATGCATCACAAGGAGTGCGACCAACAGCTCAGGGAAGGGGACTCTCCCTCTCTGCTCTTGAGAGTCCTGGAGAATTGTGTCCAGCTCTGGGCTCCTCACATGAGAAGGACCTGGAGCTGCTGCAGCAAATCCAGAGGAGGCCACGGAGCTGCTCCAGGGCTGGAGCCCCTCTGCTCTGGAGCCAGGCTGGGAGAGCTGGGGGGGCTCACCTGGAGAGGAGAAGGCCCCAGGGAGAGCTCAGGGCCCCTCCCAGGGCCTGAAGGGGCTCCAGGAGAGCTGGAGAGGGGCTGGGGACAAGGGATGGAGGGACAGGACACAGGGAATGCCTTCCACGGCCAGAGGGCAGGGATGGATGGGATATTGGGCAGGAATTGTCCCCTGGGAGGGTGGCAGGCCCTGGCACAGGGTGCCCAGCGCAGCTGTGTCTGCCCCTGGGTCACTCGCAGTGCCCAAGGCCAGGTTGGACACTGGGGCTTGGAGCAGCCTGGGACAGTGGGAGGTGTCCCTGCCATGGCAGGGGTGGCACTGGATGGGATTTGGGGTCCCTTCCAACCCAAACCATTCCGGGACTTCTACTGGGCAGTGACCCGTGTCACTGATCCAATCTTTTCAAACCTCGAATACTGACACGGACAATGCTGTTTCTGAGCACCAAAACCCCGGTGTCGGTGTGCAGAACACAAAGCTCTGCCGGTCTGCTGGGGTGTGTTTGTAACCCTCAGTGGTTGGCCAAGACTCCTAAACCAAGACATGCTACAACAGCCCAGTGACCACGTTTTACAGGGCTGATATTTTAAAACGGCAAAAATAACAACAAACTGTATTAAATGACATAACTTGTGCAGACACCCACTTGAAAACACCACAAATATGACTCTTTTTTTCTAGTGTGGAAGATGTAGAGCTATACTAGTGCTGAAAAATGATTTCACCAAAGAGGAGTGTGAGAATTTGTCTATGCAGCATCGTCTCCTCAAGAAATTTCACAGAAAATAAATCCTTTCCTGATGCCCTGCCCTGTGCTGTGCCACAGATACAGTGCCTGGTGTGTCTTTACTAACACCAGGAGAAATTCAGGCCAGCAGTGGAACCTTTCCACTTCTCGTGCCAGAGGTAGATTAATGCAGTGGAGCATTTTCCCATTGCAAATCCTTGCTATAAGGATGGGAAAATGGGCTGCATAATGACATGGATTATGTTTCTATTATGTACCAGAATTAGTGGGTGTTTTGAGCATTGCAACTCTTCATCTTGGGTTTCCTCCCTGACTTCTGTGGTCCTCAAAAAAAATTTAAACGCACAGATAATGCTGGGAATAATTTAAAGCCATACAGGTGTTTTGGGATTAAACAGAGGGGTGTGAGCACGGACACACCTGGATGTGGGCAACAGGAACCCTTCCTGCAGCTCTCCTTGAGGGAGAGAACTGAACCACAGAAGTCTTTCATTGACAGGTGTCTGAAAGAGCAACCTGGGGAGCCCTGAGTACCAAATGCTGTGATGGGAGCAACGTGCAGGGTTTGGGGAGAACCAGCCTTGCAGGGATTTGTAGAAACACAGATGGTTTGGGTTGGAAGGGACCCCAAAGCCCACCCAGTGCCACCCCTGCCATGGCAGGGACACCTCCCACTGTCTCAGGCTGCTCCCAGCCCCAGTGTCCAGCCTGGCCTTGGGCACTGCCAGGGATCCAGGGGCAGCCACAGCTGCTCTGGGCACCCTGTGCCAGGACCTGCCACCCTCCTAGGGAACAATTCCTGCCCAATATCCCATCCAAGCCCACTCCCTGGCAGGGGGAAGCCATTCCCTGTGTCCTGTCCCTCCAT